>JBBPDA010152136.1:0-19545 GCA_037974385.1 Arnoldichthys spilopterus | reverse complement strand
TGGGGGGCAGTAATCAGACAGTCCAGACTGTAATTCTGTGTGTTTACCTATGGGGGGCAGTAATCAGACAGTCCAGAGTGTGTTTAACCTGTGGGGTTTGAGCTTCATCCTTCACTGTGTTGGTGAAATATGGATCAGTGTCTTTTAGAACCAAACCTCTGCGTCATTACAAATCCTCCTGATATGGTGAAAACATCGTCACTGCTTATTGCTTCATACTCTGAGTGAAGAATCATGGGATAGATACGTTCCTCTGGGATGCTAAACTAAAGGCATGCAAATGCAATTAAGATGGGGTTTTTTTGCGCTTATCATGGTTTGAGCAGAAATTGACGCCGAGAAATATGTTTTGAGGGCATCCGAAAGCACAGCCAACCGAACACGAGTCCTGAAAGCTCATGTGGACACTCTGATTTGCTCCAACGTGCACAAAATCATCGGTAATTGATGAGAAACACTTGATTCAGACTTCCGGGTGGACAGGGACTTACTGTCTCTAGCCATTATGTTTGTAATTGACCGTTTTAGCCATAATTATCATACGATCATACGTTTATACGGCACATACTTACACATCACAACTGTAACTTCAAACATGCATTCACAGGATCCTGCTGGTGTGGGTTTTCTTCTGCAGTTGAGCAGAGTGATAAAGAATGTACAGTTTAATTGAAGTTGACCGTTATTAAGGCAAGTTAATTTATTGTTATTTTTTTAAGCTGATCTTGCTGCAAAGGCCAAGGGTGATTGAGGAAAAACGAAAACCCTTCTAATTGAGCAGTCGTGATCTTTATGTAGATGTTGGGGGGGGGGGCGGCGACCTGTCAGGGTAAAGAGGCTGGATATGAATCTGAGCGTGGTTTTTGTGGTTGCGTCGTTGAACTCTGAAGAGAATGGAGATCTAAGCGGGAGAAGCCTAACGTTTTTAGACTAAAGCCGTCTAACTGATATTTCATTGATCTGTCTGTCTGTCCATCAGTCAGTGATATCTGTCTGTCTCTCTCACTATCTAGTGTGTTTATGCTCCTTGCAACCTTTGACTGTTGTTTTCTTTGCATGTCGATGACCCTGCAATATTGCTTAAGGGCGTGAATTGTCAGGTAAAGCAGAATTACTCGTCTTGCTCATAGCAGTGGTTACTTCCACTGATGCAACCAGAATTCGTTCTGTTGAAATTTGAGCGAAGGTTTTTTTTAAAACAGAAACTGTTAAAAGGGAAGTTTTTCTTTAGGATTTGCGTTGGCTCACACTAAGCCTCGAGGAGTCGTCCATTCAAATGAACCCATTACCCGGCGCGTTGCCAGCGTGGTCTCAAGCTGTATTTATACATTTTTTTCCCTTTTCATCATCCTCATTAAACCGTTCAGTCACCCCAAAGGCCAATGGCCCTTAAACGATTGGAGTGGAGGTACAAGATCCAGTTCAGACTACTGTAAGCTCTTGCAGCTGTATGATTTCTTGTTCAGGAATTCAGTCTTGTGCAGGATGTTCTTTGGCTTCGTAGCACTTGGCCTGTGTAAATTTTTTTATTTATTTATTTTTTTTACCTTTTAGTTTTTTAGGCAGCTTGAAACTGCTGACACGTATTATTTATTTATTTTTCATAAAAGCCTGCGTGTTTGGTTGACATTCATTGGTAGCACCTTGCTAAACGCACCATAAGAGCCAAACCTGTGTCAAACCTGAAAATCCATTGTTGCTGCCTCAGGCTCTTAATTCTCACAGGAAATTTATAGGTAGAATATGCCCCTTAAACGTCCCTTGGTGCTTTGGGTGACTCATTCTGGCCCATGCGATTCCTCACCTCCCCTGATGATTTCAGATCTTTCCCATCTCAGCTGGTGGTGCATGGAGTTAAAATTGTTGTATTTTCTTCGAAGAAAACGGCGTTTTTCTGTCGGACATGGCTTTGTTTTTTTGTTTTCTTGCACAAAGGCATCTCTACAGGGTTGTAAACAATAAAAGGCCAATAAAAAGATGACCCGTGTAGTTCCCCTCATTTTTCCAAACCTCTAAACATTTAAATGGAATGTGCAGTTGTTCAGTGGTTTCCTGTGAAATGGATGACTGTAGAGAAATGGACAGATTTGTGGATTGTTCTACAGTGGTGGTCAGTGGAACTAAGGGTCATGATGACTACAGCTGTGATATTGACATTGGGTGTCTAAGCCACCAGTGGACCTACATGTGCCTCCTGAGTTTTATTTAATGATGGTAAAACCTGTAGCCCTGCATATACACCTCCGAAGATGAATGGTGGCATTTTTGGCTCTTTTTTTTTCAGATTTATCATGTTTCCCACTCATCAGCCGAAGTATTTCACCATTTTTATTTTGCGATTTTCTTTTAAGGAGCTTTTGAGGCTTCAGATACCTGGTTTCTGGTACTCAGAGTGCTTAAAAAAACAACATGAATTGTCATAAATTATGGAGTTTTTTAACTTTTAAAAATATCTAATTTACAAAGATTTTTTCCATAGCAATAATAATAATAATAATAATAATAATAATATTATTATTGCATTTATTTTATTATTATTATATTATTATTATTATTATTATTGCATTTCTTTTTATTGTTGTTGATGATAGTTATTGCATTTATTATTATTATTATTATTATTATTATTATTTTTATTATTATTATTATTATTATTATTGATGATGATGATGATAAATGCATATGCAACAATATTTGATTTTTTATTATTGCATTTATTATTGTTATTGCATTTATTATTGCTGTATTTTCTTATTATTAATTATTGTATTTTTATTATTGATTTAATACAAGAACAGTCTGAGGTAGGCAACACCTGTAAAAAAAAAAAAAAAAAATGTATTTAGTTATGATCTCCCAGCACTGACTTTACCTTATGCCCTTTTATTTGCCCAGGGCATCTCGCACCTGACAGAAGGCTGCCGTGTTGAGGGGACTCGGTCACATCAGGACTCCTGGTCTTGGTGACCTCCACCCTCTCTGATGGAGCTCCGACTGGCCTCCTTGCTGCTTGCTACGCTGCTCACCCTCCTGACCTCTGTGGTGACCCCGTCCCTGGGACAGAAGGTTTACACCAACACGTGGGCCGTCCACATCACTGGGGGAGAGGAAGAAGCGAACAGGATTGCTGCGAAGCATGACTTCGTTAACCACGGCAATGTGAGTGTGCGGTGTTTACGTTGTGAGCCCTCATCCTAGTTTCTTGTGCTTTAGACATCGTTTCTTTTTAGGCAGGGAACAGTCTGAGGTCAGGACAATTTTCCTCGAAAGCTTCTGCCTGACGTTTCTGATGCTACTGATGAGTGAAAGACTCTGAGTGGTGCCTCTGATGTTCACTAGCGTTCTGTGGTTAAGCCGGATCCCTTCATGTTTCTGGCTGGTAAGAGCATGGGCGCGTTTGTAAACGTAGGTTTAATTTCTCTCTCTTTCGACTCGTTTCTGGCCTCGGTAGAACATTTTATGCTCCTGCTCATCATGCAATAATTTGAAAATGTGTGAGAACCCAAAGACGGAAGATCTGAACGCTTACTCTTAGAAGCTCCATATGAAGATTAGTCTCAGCTCACCTGTCTGAAGATAGGATCCTGCTGTGCTATGACGAAAAATGGCAGATGCCTTTACAATGGCTGGAGATTACTCTACCCCTCCACCCATGGCCCTTTGGGTTACCATGCAATACAATTTGGCAACTAAATATGGTAAAAATAAACAGTGGTTCCTGCAGAATCGGGAGCAAACTTCGTGTTCAGTACAGCATGTAATAACCATGCAGTGAAGGCGCACCAGTGGCAGATGTCATGTGCCAAACTCGAAAGCCTGAGGTGCCAGGTTGCGTGTAACTGGAGATAAAGGAGCTTGACACACACTAATGGTCTTTGAACGCAGCCGCCTCAGGACACAGCCATTATTAGTTATGTGCTTCTTTAATGTTCCGATGGGAATAGCCCAGATCAGAGGAGCTGGGTGACCAGAAAAAGGCATGTGTTCAGTTTATCTCCCAGGGAAAGTTCACCGCCGTGCTAACGGTAACACAGGATCAGGTCTGTTCTTGGAACGAGATGGAAGAACTTTGACTCCGTCCTAAAAGTGCGTCCAGTCTACTGACTTTCCCTACTGGTGCTGTTTGTACAACATGTTTGTTGAAAGCTCGCTAGGTACATCACCCTGACTCTTGAAGAGGACTTTGGACTACGTTTCAGAAACAGCACTATGAAAAGGTCAACGCGCAGATTCTGAGATTCCGTTTACAGGAAACTCATGAATTTATCACGATTTCCTACATGTATGTTGTCGAGCGCTCTGGGCGGTTGATGAAATGCATAAAACATTTTCCTGCGCGCCGTTCCCTTCATCTGGTCGCTATTTTAAAGTGCCTTCACTGCAGGCACGTGCAAAGAGTGTGCTTAGTCATTTTCGCCACCTTCGTTCCTTCGTCCTCTGGCTAAAATGTCCTCAGACCTAGCGAAAATGAATTTCTGCATTGTTTGTTGTTGGCGTACGATGGTCTTTTGTGGTGTAGGTTACAACAGGCAACAAGGACCAGTTACTCAAAGGAACATAGTGTTGTCGTATGCTAACATTTTAAACTCCAAGGGTAATACTCCATACTTGATACCATTTTTGATACTATGGGGGGGGGAGGCAAAGATGGAAAAAAAAAAAAGTTATTTTTAATAAAAATTGGAACACAAGTTGTTTAAGGTTGTGCAAAAAAAAAAAATAGAGCAAGAAGAACTTTTTTGCAGAATGGACAGGACCAATAACGTTAGCTGCTTAGCTCATACATTAGCATGGTCTATTAGTCCTAGCTGCTAGTATCTGAATGATAAGACGACTGGACTGTGACTGTGTTTGCTAAGTTAAATAGCCAGTATTCTGGTCAGGGTCTGGTCAACATTTCTGTCTGATTAATACTTTGGTGTCCGGAGCGTTTCTGACCTCTCAAGATTGCTCATAAAGTCTTGGGTGTTGGGCTTTAAGCTACTGTAAGTGCTTAGCAGCTACTTGTGAGGGGAGGTGATGCTAGCGTAACTGTGCAGCAGTGCGGTGTAAGGTCGTTTCTGTCAAACCGGAGGCGAAGACGTGATTTTTAGTATTTGATACTATTGCAAATTAATATCTAGTTCAGTACCGTTTTGTTTTAAGTATCGATTTGTATGCGAAAATTGATTTTTTTTTTTTGACAGCACTATAAGGAAAATAGACTTTGTTTTTCTCGCTAATGAATCGTGATAGTTGCGTATATTGAATTATTCATTAGAATAATGGTTCTGCTCAGTCATTTTACAGACTCCGTGCACTGTACAGCGGTCTAGTAACCAGATGGTACCTTAAAGCCCGATGATGAATGGCTCCCACCACCTAACGTGCTTTCTGGTTGGCGCAGAATGTGCAGCAGTTAGTAATTGATGGAAATGAGCGCCTCGAGGCCAACACTGAGGTGGACTTGACTTGTGCCAAGAAAGCCAAATAACTCTCCATTGATGTTTTGAAGCTTGAAGTGGTTGTTTTTCTTCTCTCTTTTTGTTTTTTTCTTGTTTTTTAACAAAACAAAAAAAATCGTATGCGATAACTCATGGTGGTTGGTCAATTTAGTGTGAGATGCCAGCTGACCCACTTGGTACTGGCTGTAGAGCTGACTTCCTCGGTTACAGGTTAAGGCTCTGGCCAACTCCGCAATGAGCTGTTCAGTGCTTTGGGTCGGGAATCAAGCTGTAATGAAAGCTCTGCTTTCAAGCCAAAACTACCTCGTTTTGGACGATCTCCTAATATCCCGTTATATGGTGATTCTTGCCTCTTTCATTTTGTGAAATTTTCTTGAAGCCAACGCTTGAATTTGAGCTCTGTTTTGTTTGGACAGGCCGCCTGTTGTTCAGGCTTGTTGGCTAAAACTCCAGTTCAGCTTTGCTAATATGGTTTTCTTATGACCTTCCCACTGAGAAAGCACTGTACTTTGAATAAATGGTAATTGCTCCTGGCCCACGCGGTGTTGAACGAGATGTTGACATTGCTGTTGACTGGGCTTGAAAAGTGACATTTTGTTAAGTTGCTTTGGGATAAATGGTTTTACTGTTCTCACAAGGGTCCCCAGCAGGAATGGCTCTGTCACAAGATCGATGCTTCTGTTTGTTTGAAATTCAGAGTAAAACCCTGAAATTCAAGTGGGCTGTTAGTGGCGACATTGCAGGCAGACTGAATTCTTATCTGAAGATCCTGAGTTCCTGAATTTATAATTAGTTCATAAGGCCTCTTTTATAAAATTCTGCTTGAGTCAGAATGAGATTATAGACTCCTTTTTGTTTTTGGTCCTGTCCCCATTTATAGCTGCTGTTCTTGGTGAATGTAGATATACAGTAGCTCTCTGATTAGAAGACTAGAAGGCTGTTATTACCTTAGAGCAGTGAGGAAAACTGTTAATTTGTGTTTTTTTAAATATTGCATTATTACATTTTTCCAGTCCCTTATGCAGGTCATAAATAGAAAATGGTTGTTGTTCCAGTAAAACTTTTGTTTCTGGGCTATGGCTTATTGAAATTTTTCAAGAACATTCACTTTAGATGCAAAGTAGAACTTCCAGAGTATTCTGGAACTGCTAGAACTGTCCAGAGGTTAGATCCCTGTGAAATCTTCTAGAACTTTCAGAAAAGATGTCCAGAAAAGATAATCCGTCTGTTTTGCCACTATTAATAAGAAACCTTTGGGCTCTGGTCATGAAATCTGTTTTTAATGCTGTTTTTATACATAGAATTTAGACATAAGCAGTAAAAAAACTAACATTTAGAATCCAGGAACGAAAATTAACATTGTGTAATGCAATACTCAATGGAGAAAAGAACCTTGAACATGTCAACCCAATACAGAACTTCCCTTTTCCATTGCCCTGCACAGGATTTCTGGGAAACAGCTTGTGCCCAGATGTGTATCCTGATTTGTAGTCTGTTTTATTTTAGCTAGGGCGGTCACGTAAACGTATGCAAATTAATCAAACAAATTTATCAAAATACTAGCAAATTCATTTGAATGATATAAATTGTATGCACTGGTCATTATAAAGCCATGCTCAGCAGTCTGAACTTTCTCCATGAGGGAACTATTACCACTCCATGTTGCTTTTGAGCGCAGGAATATTTTTGAATCTACCATGATGTATCATGGCTTGTTCCACAGCGTAGTGACTCACAATCGTCTGCAAATTTACTGACGTTCGTGTTTTGCTTCTCTTGTTGTTCTGTTCACTTAACAGCCTTTAAAAGCACATGCTCCAATAGAAAACACAAATATTATTAAAACAACGTTTTGATACAGATGTATTTTACAGGGACTAGAATCCTCATTGTGGTGTAATTTTATGAATCTAAATGCTAAATCAGGCCATCTATGAAGTGCCTGTAAAACTGTAAAAATCGAATATATTGTTTATAGCCTAAAGATATAGCCATAGTTATAGGCCATGTGGCCCAGCGGCCCAGCCTTAACGTTCTAGTAGATAATATGGATGTACCGCTATGGTAGGAGCTGAAAATTTAACTTTGTCTAAATTTTTGAATGTTTTTGTGAATATCTTTATTTTGGCTGCTTTACATGAATACAAGGTCAGTGTATTGTAGTTGCTCCACGAGTGAAACGACTTCTTGGAAAACTAGAGCTGAACAAAAACTTGAATCTTGCTTTTCTTGGTTTTCAGTCTCCTTCAGTTTTTCAAAGAATTTGGAGGCAAAATTGTAGCTGTGGGAAGTTCTTAAGAATGATATGGGACTTTTCAACTGCATGTGTATGACATGGTGATTTTGTGTAGTCTAGTAGCATTATTTCGTCATTACTTTTTTCCCAGGAATTTTTATTTTTGTATTCTCAACAATCTCTTTTTACAATTTCTACAGCTTTGTAAAGTGAGTCCCAGAGTGAGTTCTACAGTCATTTGGGTCTAAAGGGTTTGCTGTGGGTTAATGGTTATTTGTGATTCCCAGTGTAATTAATGGGGACACCCTCATTGTAACCCTTCATGAGACGTTGTGGTGTTTCTTGTCTGTAATTATGGTGTTATTTTGGTAAATTATTTTCTTCATTATCTACACCTAATTGGGAAAAGTTCTGATTTTCCATAGTCTGAATGTTCTCAAAAGGAATAACCGTAACACTTGAAGCTTTTAAACGTCCACTTTGTCCTCATCGTGTGGTCCACGTGAAGGCCAGAAGATTCATCAGGCAAGGTTGATGGCTTGATGTACTATTAAACTAAGATGCACAAACTTGCGCTGCCGTCTTCCTCATTAAAATATCCCATTAAAGAAATGGAGTCTGGTCAGATGGGCTTTGCCATGTTGGGAAGTGAAATGCCCCATAAGTGGTTGGGTTTTGGTCATGAGATGTATTGTGATTTAGGTTTATGATCGAAGACTTTACTGGAGACTAGAATTCCGCTCTGTGCAGTTGCTCTGGACCTTGGAATCCGTTCAGATAGCTTTTATTATGTTTTTAGTTTTTATTTTACTGCTTATTGAGTCAGTTTTCACCACATTATGTAGCCCTCGTGGTTCGGACGTGGTGCCATTAAGCAAGACATTTAGACCCATTTGGAAAATAATGGTCTCCTGGACTGTGGAGCATTCCCGTCTTAATGCATGGGCCGACCTTTACATTAGCATATCCCAGTTTTGCCTTTATTTTTGTTTTAAATACAACAAATTTATTTATTTATTTATGAGGATTTCGATCAAAGCTATTTTCTCTGTGGCCTAAAAAACAAAGGCTTAAGTTCCCAGGAAGGGCTCAGCAGAAGAACATGTGCAGCTGTGAAACCAGGCCGTCGCAGGTGCCGCTTTCACGCAGGCAAGATCACAGGCCCCAGCTGAAGCTTTTATGACACATCGTTGTCCCAGGAGAGTTCTCGTCCACCATTATAAGGTACCAAATAAAGACTTTAGTGTATGCCAAGCCCCATTACGCTGTCCTGTGTGAAATCCACTAATTATATCAGGTTATTAAAGACGTTTGCGTGACTTTTTGTTTTTGCTTCCTCCATGTTTTAGAACCTTACTCTTGCTTTTAGCTTCCACAAACATTTGATGGAGTTTATCTACGAACAAACTGATCCCCGTCCAAAAATATTTGACTTGAGGCATTTGCTTTTCATTCCAGTCCATTATTCCAGCGCTGTTGCTCAATCGCTTTCCACATGTGGTCACTGATAATCACAATGCTCATTTTTTTTTGGAGCGTTTTTCTTTTTATGTTGATTTGTTAATTTGGAGCAGAGGTTTATCCAATAAATACCTAAACCGTTACAGCAGGGTCGTCCCTTTGGTAGGCTTTGATGCTTTTCGTTCTCCCAGATGTTGAGTTAATCACTAAACTCCACCTAGAGCAGGAAGACTCCAAAGTGTAGTATCCCTGAATCTTTAGAACCAGTCTTGGTTTTCCAGTTGGCTTTACGTCAGTTGTGGAGTGCCGGAGTCCTCCGTTTGCAGAGAGAACCCTCTGTGGAGTGAGTGTCATGAGATGGCCTTGGTGGAAAGGTCAGCAGATTTGAGGCACTGTTTTATTAGACTAGAAGCTTCAGGCTTCTTTCCAGTGTGCAAAGACTCCTAGGAAAATAAAGACGCCTTGTTCAGTTTTGTGTGTATCTACTGTGCTGTCAAATGCCAGGGCTTGAAGTTCTTTCGTTAGTATCAATGATTATTCGAAGAGGCCATATCTTTTCAATGGGATCAACCAACGTGATCTTGTAATAATGATTGGCCTGGCCTGAACCAAGCCTTCGATCATCTAAACTCAGTTACTTGTTTTCATAATCACCCCTCAAATACAGCTTAATGGAGTCGTGTACATGGGAAGTGTTGGATTTACATGATCAACACTACGTAACCGTTCCATTTTGTTGTTCCTGGATACAAAGTGTTCTCTCTTTTGACTAAAATCAATAGAAAATAGCTGTTGTTCCACAAAAACGTTGCTTCTGTGCTCAGGACAATGACTATTTGAAATGTATCTGTTTTCAAGATCATTCCCCATCCACTTTAAATGCGAAGTAGAACTTCCAGAATGTTCTGGAACTGTGAGAACTGTCCAGAAGCTTCTACAGTTGTCCAGAATTCTCAAGAACATTCTGGAAACTTTTAGAACTTTCTGGGATTGTCCAAAAAAGAGACAAATTCACCTGTTTTACCACTATAAATGGGAAACTTTTTGTGGGCTGTGGTCATAAAATCATATTGTGGTGAACAGAGCCATTTTTACATTTACTCATTTGGCTGACGTTTTCATCCAAAGCGACTTCCAAGGCGTGGAGCAGTGTAGTGGGACGATACCTTGCTCAAGGGTACCTCAGTAGTGCCTAAGCTGGGACTTGAACCTGCGACCTTCAGGTCCCAAGCGCAGCGTCCTAACCACCAGGCCACCACTGCCCACAGTGCCCACAGGATTTAGACACAAGCAGTTAAAACGGAACATTTGGAGCCGAGGAACCAAAATTGTGTAACGCTGTCAATTTATAAACTTGAGATTTTTCTTTGTGTTTCTAGTCGACAAAGATTCTACCCAAACTGATACAAAATTAATTAAAAAAAATATCCTTATATAAAGTTTTAGTATGGTCAGGACAGGGGTTCGACGGTTCCTGGGTTAGTTAGTCTGAGGTATAGGGTTAAGCTTTATCCTGTAGCTTCGCAAACACTTTGTCTTGTACTTCTACATTGAAGGTCTGTTATTGTGATCTTTTTTTGATGTTTTGGTCATTTTTGGTCTGTCTTGTGTTACTACAATTACTTGTAGCTACTGTTTTCAGTGGCAGTGAAGTGAAAGTGACGATTTGTCATTGTGAACACACCCAAGCACCACAACGAAATGCAACCTCTGCATTTAACCCATCACACGTGCACACATGGAGCAGCAGGCAGCTATCAACAGCGCCCGGGGAGCAGTGTAGTGGGACGGTACCTTGCTCGAGGGTACCTCAGAAGTGCCCGGGCCGGGACTCGAACCTGAGACCTTCAGCTTTAACCACTAGGCCACCACTGCCCTGTCTTGTTTATGGTCATAATCAATAACCATAGATGGTTTTGCTTCAGGTTGTTTTCAGCATTATGACAAATTTAATATAGTACTTCACACTGCTGAAGTGGTGTTGGTTATGCTAAAGCGCTGGCATCCGTTCCTGCCTGACTGAGCAGGCTGATTTTAGTGCTGATAGCTGTACATGGTTATCGTGGTGTGTACGGTGTTGCAGTATTTTTTTTATTTTGCACGTTTGCGAGTCATGTCTACCAAAAGGAACTTGGTGACTACAGCACTGCAGCTGCTCACGTGTTCCGAAGTCATCGGCACGTGTTGTTTTGATGGGGGCTGGTGGCATAAGAGTCGGGGGTCTTATTTTGAGCAATTTACATATGGATCAAACGTTCTGTGGGAACCTCGATGGCGGTGCTAGCGCTGATGGCTTGTGAGAGATGTTTGAACCCTTTAAGCCACTCGGAACTTCTTCTCCCTAAAATTGGAGTGAACGTTGAAAGCGCTTCAAGATCAGAAATGACTAGACCGGGGTGTTGTAAAGGGGGAAGATAATACTGCACAGCATGTAATCGAGAGCTCTGAGAGCCTTGACTATGGCTTACAAGGCAGTGTGAAGTAGCAACTGGGTATTTCCTGTGTGTGCCAATGCGTATGTTCTGCTCAAGCCCAGTGAAATGAGCAGGTTTGCTGCTTTAATGCTTGTTCTTAAACTCCCCTGCATGTCTGATTCTTTCTCATGGTCAGTGATACCATGGTCCTGACACTGGCTACAAAAAAAAACACCCTGTTCCCAGAAGATAAATATTGCACCAGAGGTTAGCGTTTTGCAACCGCGCACACTGGGGCAAGAGCACCGTTTTAACCACTGAATTTATTTTTTTTTTTTTACTGGACTACAGCCTCAATTTTTGGGCCATTTTCTGTTTTGTGGTTTGTTTGGTTTCACACCGAGATGTCACATGGTAGCACCTGGTGTGACCTGCGGGGCTTAACAGCTAGGCAGTCGCCCCTGTGACCCGGTTCAAATCCCAGACCCAGGATAAGTGAGCTACCTGTGAGCAAGGTACCGTCCACAAGCACTGCTCCCCGACGTCAGCTGCCTATTGCTCCAACGCAGATGGGTTAACCGCAGAGGTCACGTATTGTTGTGGTGCACTGTGTACTGTGGTGTGTTCGCAATGACTATCACGGTTACTTTTTCTCGCTAAAGCTATAAAATGACCAGTACTTTCAGATCTGTCCACAACACGTGGAAGGCCCCAGGTTTTCTTTCCCCCCCCCCCCCCCCCCCCAAATTAGTTTAAAGCCATTTATCTGAGCAGGGAGTTTCTTTCTGAAGCAAAAAAAACACACATACACATGAGAACCAATGGAAAGGAACAGCGCAGCAGTGAGAAGAATGAAGATCTGTGTGTAAACGGTAGTTGGTGGGGTGTGAGCTGGTGAAGACACGGGTTTGGCTCCAGATTTCGCCTCGAGTCACTGCACGGATGTGTGAAGCTCCGTCAACACCTGACTTCATCTAATGAAGCGCTGATCGAACCCAAACCAGTAATTTGGTGGAAACTACAGTAACACTGGGTGTCCACTAGGAGAGATCTGGGAATGGTCAAGCCAACACGCGGACACTAACGGTTTACTGCATTTATTCCAGTATTAGTGTTTTTTGGTTGTTTTTTTTTTGAGAAAACAACACTCGCTGCCTATAAACAACTTTTAATGATTTTTCTGGTGCCAAGACTTTTGCACAGCACTGTTAAAAAAAAAAAAAAAACTGCTGTAAAATAATTAACTGTACTTATTTAGGTCCATGTGTCCACTAACATTGCTTCTGACATGATGGCGAAAGACCTTGTGCTGTTATGCAGGAACAAGTCTAAGAATCCCAGTATTGCACTTCCTCCCCTGTCCAGGGACCACAGTCGGAGTAAAAATATCAAACCTCACTTTGGTCAAGCTGAACGTGATCAGGACGCTGATGCTGGGCCTGTAGGTTCTCCCATCCCCTCTTTGAGCACCCTGCTTCACTGCCCCATGTAGACAAATGTCATGGTACATCCATATTTCCAGGGTACTGAACTAGAGAGGAAACGATTGGGGATAAAGGGGCGTGGGGTGGTGATGGTCTTAGAAAAAAAACATGGAGGCTTCTCTTGGAGCAGCCAAGCACAAATCATTGTTCTTTGCTCAATTTGTCCTTGTAAACTGCGTTCCCGTACCACAGGAGCCTTCGTGTCTACACGTATTGGTCGTAATGATCATGTTTGTGACTCGCTGCACAAAACAGTAGCGCTAGCGCAACAGGAAATCGAGTGTTTGTTGAACACAAGGCGTTTTTCTGTGCTCTGAACTGCGGAGTTAAAATTGGTACCCTTGAGCTTGTCTGTTTCGGTGAAGAGCTGGAAAAATCAGCTCAAACACTCCTCATTAAGTCCCATTGATTCTGTTGACAGGCTGCCAATTATTATCCCCGCGAAACCTATAGGGCAGAGCCGTCCGAATCAATCGCCCGCTGAATATAATTCACATTTACAATGCAGAACATGATGCCTGCGCCGTAGCGTCTAAGCTACATCCAGCCACGTTTCTGATGCAAATTCTTAAGCCGTGGGTGGAAAACCAGCTTTCCTTCCAACTCGAGCAGAAGTTTACCTTGATAAGTTGGAAAAGAGAAGGTCTGTGCTCATTACGGCTAGTATGGAGGAACTTCTGCCCATGTGCTTACATTGTACATGTCACTGTTGGGGAATCGAGTGGAGCATTCTTCCGCTGTGACTCACGATGTACCGCATGAAGTAAGAGTTTCTGTAAAGCTGGAGACCATCACCGTACTCGCGCCGATTGGTGCCGAGTGTACTTAACGAAGTCCTGTAGCGCCGGATCGAACGCCTCCGGTTTAATGTCCGTTTGGATGACCTGCAGCAGCCCAACCAACACGCCCGTCTCGCAAGGAAGCGTCTGCAGCTGTTTACTTCTCAACAGCTCCCCTCGTTTGCTGACCTTTAATCTGGTATAAATTTTTTAAAAGGCCTGTTTACTCAAGCTTCAAGTGTTGAATACTTTATATAATGTCGTTACTCTCAAAAGAAGCTGGTAATGAGGCCTAGTTCTGCTCTGATCAGAAGTGATGAGTCTTTCATTTAACTCCATTTTTTTTAAAATCCCCAAATCTTGTGATCTGCATCTTTTCCCAAATGCTCAAGTCCATACACACAACTGATTCTGGCCTTGTTTGGGCTGGGAGCTCTTTTAAAGCAGGTTTGATCACTTACACAGTTCCACGAATCACCGTTTGTATTCACATTTTTTGCAAAAATAGTTGTTTATACTATTAGTACACTTAAAAACTTGACAAATGGTTGAGAATTGAAGTTGCTAATACTTTACTAATATTTCCTGTAGAACTGAATGGTGTGGTGTAATTTAAATATTTTTTTTTTTTTTTATCGTTAACATACATTATAAATATTATAATATACATTTAAGTGTGGTTATTAGTTTTTTTACTTTTTTCATGCACTTTTAATGCACATTTATTTTAAATCATACATTATTTTCCTCGTTTTATGGCTTAATTTTCCTATGGTCTTTTTGTCTGTAAAGCGCATTGAATTAATTCCGTATAATGTGCTATCTCACTAAACTTCTCTTCTCTTTGACCAATTTTTATACTGTGTAAATGTCATTTGAGTTGTAGATGTACTTTCACTGTTGTAGAATATCTGAACACTCACCAACTGTAATTACATGTACATTCATTTTTATAACAATTTTGTATTTTTTTTTTTTTTTGTTTTAACCTATTGAATGTCAGGCAAAAATGCTGATCACTTATTGTGGATCATAAGGTTTTTTTTTTTGCCTCATCACCCACCTCTAGTCCCTTTTGGAAAGTAACTGACCCTCAACTGTTGACCTGTTGAACGTGTTGCATGTCTTCCTGCAGGAACCTGCAATTGAGAAGCTGCTCTCTCTTTCAGCCATGTTGCCATGTTTTGGGCAAGAAAATGCGGTAAAAGCCCTCATACCAATTAACATCTCCTTCCTACTTATCGCAAGTTGAAGTGGGTAATAACATGGCAATACGAACCAATCATGTCACGTGATGCACAGGCCTTTACAAGCGCCGTGGATCACACTGGGGTTCACTTGAAGACCACCCTTTTATAAGGACCAGGGATCAGGCTTGGAAAACAGCTTTTGCACTCTGCTGAATGTGCTAAACTCTTGGGGGATGAGGCTTTGGGTGGGGTGGGGTGGGGGTGGGGGCTCTAGTGTAGAAACGTGCTCAGCCTAGATCAGTGCAGTGCACAGCAGAAGGATCTAACTGGGTTCCCTGATAACAAAAACAGCTCTAACTTATGGCTTCCTTAAGGCATTCTAATTTCCTCGCTTACCCACGAATTCAGCTTGTTATATCCTTGCCGCAAGGTCCCTCACATTTTCCAGCAGGGTTTTCTGCAACTGCAAAATGGTGAAAGATTTGGTCCAGTAAGCAGTTAGAACTACACTTGGAATTTTGAGACTTCAGTCTTGTTCGTTCACCCAGTAGGAAGCTACAAAACTCAGGGCTCAGATACTAAGCATAATAAGGGTTTTTACAGCGTTAAGGACCTTCAGAGCAAGGGCTGATCGCTGTGAGAAGTTTGGTCACACCTTTTGACTGAAAGACAAGCTCCAACACATAGGAGGCATGCTGATGTGAATGCTGCAGTAATCCGCCGTGCCAAGAAAACGTCTGGGGTGTGGTCTGCTCTCTTGTAAACAAAACCCTGCACTTTCTGGGATGCAACATTGCTGTTTTAGACGTTTGCCCTCAACCTACAGCAAAGAACACCCAACTTGCCACAAGCCGAAGACCATGGAAAACATTTCTTTAAGGTTTCGGTTTTTTTTCACCCCCTCGTTCTCCAGGGCAATTACCACCAGCTTCCCCGATGAGTACCCGTGTAGCCGCCGAGGCATCCCACAGTGAGTGATGGGTTCACTTAATGGCGCTGAGCCTCAGACAGGTCAGGAGGGCTTGTAACTAAACCCAGATGTGTGTTAAGGTATGAGCCAAGTGTCCTCCTCAACACCCGTCGCCACCCTCCACCCACACTGGCTCCAATTTGCCTGGAAAACCGCTTTTGGTCGAGCGCTAGTGTCCGCCATGATCCGAGTGGGATCGTCCATATTGTTTGCAGTGGCCTTGGCTTAATTTGTCAAGGGCTGGTCTGACCGTGCTCTGGCCCTCCATCTGTCACAGATGAGTCATAGCATGAAGGTGAAGAGTAAAGGAGTAATTGGTCCAAACCTTGAGGGGAGTGGGAAACACTTAGGCCTACGTTTAAGTCTCTAGTAATGGTGGCAAAACTTTGGGGACGTCGTACTTTTTCAAGGGATTCGAGAGGCGACTCTTTTGTTCCAGGCAGACAAAAGGAAATTCATTGTCTTGTGTCCTTAAGGCTGGGCCTGCACCTTTTGCAGCAGACCGAAGAACTCCCCCCAGGTTGGAATGAAACCTGAGCCACTGGGCTTCAGCCCTCACTCTTCTTAAGTGCAATAACATCTGCCCTGTTCCTTTAACACTACCCAGACATGGAATTACAAGCATCTGCAAGTTCAGGCACGTGTTTGTGTACTTTTGTGGCTTTGGAGGGTTGTGACTTTTGAAAAAAGAGACCTTTTGTCATTCAGATGTGGTTTAAGGGGCAGTAGTTTGAAAAATCAAAATAGAGAAGTAGACTGGTGCATAGTTGTTGTTTTTTTATATGTATATATTTTATTTTTCTTGTTAATAATTAACTAATTTATTTATTAAACTTTAAACATTTATTTATTTTTTTTAATTGTATTTATTTATTTATTATATTTTTGTTAATTAATTAATTTCTTAATTTTTTGTTGGTTTTTTTATTTAATAATTAATGAATAATTAATGTATTAATTTTAGGTGGTTATAAATGTTATTTCTATGCTAATGGAGATTGTAGCATATCTTGATTGCATCTGTGGCCTACTTCTTAATGTACTTAAGTTGCTTGACATAATTCCAAGCGTTTTAATTAAAAGGTTATAAAGCTAATATTCCTGTTATTTTTTTTTTTAGGCAAGAATAAAAATGTAGGCCCTGTTCCCAGCGGGAGGTGAAGAATGTGTCTGGTAATGCAGTTTTTGCTCTGACGGCGCACTGTGCCTTCACTGTCCTAATGCATTATAAATGGCTCTTATTTGTAGACGGAATACAATTTGTTTTCTTAGTCTGATCCACATGTCACGGACGCATATCGGGGCGTTCTCTTCATGATGGGAATCGTGCAAATCGAATTATGGGCAAGCCCCTCAGTTCCCAGTTCTCCTTCAGAACATCAAGTTTATATCAGTAGATATTGTGCTTGGCTCAAGTTGTATAGCACTGTTTATGTTTTAGGATCTGAAGGTTTGTCTCTGTAATATGTCTTTTCTCACAATGTTTTTTTTTTTTTTCCATTTAAAAAAAAATTTTTTTTATGAAGGCATTTTTTTGAACCACTGACATGTTTTGGCTCTGAACCAGGAACCTTACATTTTACCATCTCCACTTTATCTTCTTGAGTTGTTGGTGCCTGGCCGCTGCACCTGACCCCTTATTTCGTCCTCTCGTTGGCGTTTGGAATCAAAGAGATGCCAGGGTGTGAGTCATTGGGAGCACAGTGCACCACAAAATGTGACCCCTACGTTTCACCCATCCGTGTAGGAGCAGTGGGCAGCTGACGTAACCAGAGCCTGGGGAGCAGTGCTAGGGGACGGTACCTTGCTCACCGGGACCTCAGTGGTACTTGTACCGCTCTGGGATTTGAACCCATGACCTTCAGATCACAGGGGTAACTCCACCACCGCTGCCCCAACACCCACTGGGTGTCTGATGACTGCGAGTGCAGTTAACCTCCATGTCTTTATGAAGTGGAAAACTGGAAGAAGACCTTTGCCTTATTGCAAAATGACAAACCTCCCAACCAGATGTTTGTGAAAGTGATAGTCATTGTGAACATACTCAGTCACGCAAGTGCACTGTAACACAATCTGACCTCTGCATTGAACCCGTCGCATGTGGAGCAGCAGGCAGCTATGAAAAGCACCCGGAAAGCAGTGTAGCGGGACGGTACCTTGCTCGAGGGCACCACAGTGGTGCCTGGGCCGGGACTTGAACCTGCAACCTTCTGTTCACAGCTGAAGGTTTCCCTAAGTGTGAGAACATGCTTGTATTGAGCGGTTATTCACTTTCTTTCCACGATTCATTCAGCACAAGAAGTATCTTGGCAAGCCTTTTCCATTTTTTCTAGGCTCACATCTTGGAGAGCTGACGTGACCTTGAGCTAACTGCAGTACCAGGTGACCATGAAGAGAAGCACATGTTACTGCCTTGGCTTTTGGATGCGTATAATGCGTTGTTTACCCTCATCCCTCGATTTTCCTCCTTCTTTTCTCAATATAGTGTCAGGTTCAGTGTAACACAGACAAGCCCTAAGCTCTTGTGGCCTCGTGGAGTCCATGCAGCATCTTTTTGAATATCTGAAGCGTATTCAGCTCCGTCTGCAGCCTAAGGGCGACTTGTCAAGAGCCAAGTTGGCCACGGAGTCTTGGACAGGAAGCTGAGGAGGTTATAATTGGAGCGCCTCAGTCGGCCAAGTTCACTGGTATCCATCTCGTTGTTGTACCGGGACCCCGGCCAGCGATCTCCATTTGGATCGTCCACCACGGTGTTTGGGATTCGGCAGCTCTGGTTTTGCTGGACGTCCAACTCGGCCGTTCCCAAACTTGCTCCTACACAACGCAAAACCACAATTACAGTGCCTTGAAAATAGCTGAGCTTCTGGGTCATCGCTGTGGATTCTACAACCCGTGGGGTTTTTTCGGACCACAAAAACATAGGCATCCTCTTCCATAACACTGCACTGGCAGGTTTCTCCTCGGGCCGCAAGCTAAAAGTGCCCTTGACAGACGCACAGACTGTGGGCAGGAGCGAGAGGAGCCATTTATCATGCTTGTTGTTGTCAGGTGGACTCAGTGAGGCTGCTTTAAAAATAAATAAATAAATAAAAAAAATCTTTAAAAAGTAAAAACAAACATTTTTAATATTTAAAAAAGCATTTTGTGATATTAGTGAGGAATAGGATGTTCCATCCATTCCAGAAGAAGTGCCGAGCCCACGGGGAGTTCATGTAAGTTTAGGGGGCAATTTGTTGTTCATGAGGGGAAGCGTAATGGAGCCAGTGGGGTTTTATAGCTTCAGAAGTTTCCCACCCTCTTTGCTCTCTCTCGTTTTTGACCTTCTCGCAGGGTGGCAGCCCTGAACTCTGACCTCCAACCAGTCACAATGGCGGCTGGCTGACCTTGTCTTGCGGCCACAGAGCTGGCACTGGCCTCTCTTTTAAAGAATGGAATGTTCCTGACCATCTCTCTCTCTCTCTCTCTCTCTCTCGCTCTCGCTCTCTCTCTCTTGCTCTCTCTCTCTTGCTCTCTCTCTCTTGCTCTCTTTCTCTCTCTCTTGCTCTCTCTCTCTCTCTCTCTTTCTCT
>JBBPDA010152106.1:0-19550 GCA_037974385.1 Arnoldichthys spilopterus | reverse complement strand
CAAGACAGCGAGACCAAGACAAGACCGAGGGATCCGAGACCAAGACAAGACCAAGACCAAAAACCGTCGAGACCAAGGCGAGACCAAGACCATGTAAAAGTGCCAAGACCGGTCTCGAGACATCCAACTCTAGTGTACAGTGGCTCCTTAAGTATTTAGTAGGGTCCTGAGGGATCCCGGTCCATCTAATTAATTCTTATGATCCCCTGAAAGCTTAAAGGTCTACATTTAAAAAGGAAGGGGATGTTCCTCAAAATAAACTTTAATATGTTATGACATTATTGCCTCCGTTAGAAACACACTCAGATACGAAAAATGTTGTTAATTAACTTTCAGAACTTATAGTATTTCCTTCAAAAAATACATTAGCACACATTAACACACATACAACAAATTACAGTAATCTCAGCACGAAGGAAAGAGGACATGGATGACTTTCTCTAAACCTCTCTGTGGTAAACAGGCCTTTACCTTGGCTCATCCATTCATCCATCCATCCATTTTCTAAACCACTTCTTCCTTTTCTGGATCGCGGGGAAACTGCAGCCAATCCCAGCTGACTGCAGGCCTAATGTGGGGTACACCCAGGCCAACACATAGACAGACAACCATTCACACCTATGGCTTGCTAACTCTGCACAGAAAGGCACCCGTGGGATCCAGGGACCTTCTCGCTGTGGAGTGACAGAGCTAACCACTACACCACCTCATCTTAGCTAAAAAAGGCTGGTTTTAGAACTGTCGCAAGTTTCCCTGAGGTGATTCAGATATTTCACGTTTTTCTCCTTAACCCTGCAGCAACAACAGTGATAAATAACAGTAAATTTGAAGAGAAGGGTATCCTAAAAATATTAGGAATGCAGCGACACAGGATTTGTAGGCTGATGCTGATATTTCTTTCAGTCAAAAGCTGCTAATACCAACATGATTGGGATATATCACACATCCCTAGAACATATGGAAAAACCATAAAAAAACACAAAACCATGTGAAACAGTAATAAAATAGTCACAGACAGTCATTTTGGATGAATTCACAATTAGTTCTGTTAACCCTTTAGTGTTCTGGTCAATTTTTTATTTCTTCCTTATTTTTTTATGAAAACTTTTTTTTTTGCTCCATCAGTACCACTTGGTTTTAGTCATTTATGACCAAAAATTTCAATAGATTTTACTATCATTCATTTGCAGATCTTTTCTGTGAGCTTCCTGTGAGTTTTATGGATTTTTCAGAGAAGTTTTAAGAGAATCCAAGAATTTTATTAGATTTTTACTAATTTATTCATGTATACCGAATTTTACAGTAAATAATTATGAGTTTTTCTTGCTCTCCAAGGGGGAAGAGGTGAATGCTGGAAGAATCGGCCTAACTATTGTCATCGCCGGTATGGTGGGCTCCCTCATCTGTGGAATATGGTTGGACAGAACTAAAACATACAAGTATGTCTCTATTACGTTTAATTCTCCCTGCAAAACACAAACCTATTTTTTTGGCTAAAGTGCTAATAATCTCAATAAGGCAGATATTGCCATGTATGCCCCCAGTGTGAAGTGTCATGGTTAATAAACTAGGCTGCTGACAGTGTAAAGAGCTCTGAGCGTAAAGTGACTAGTACCGTTTACACGGCCATGTGGGCTGAATTTACTGCACATTTAAACACAAAGAACCTCATTCACCAACAGTCCTTATGTAAAAAATGATTCTTAAAACCGACTTGCGCAGTTTTTATGAAGATTCTGACATTCACTAGTGTTTTCTTATTTGGCCTTAGTTCTTAGGTAAACACATTCTACACACACTCAAGACCACACTTATGCCCTGTTCACTCTACCTGATTGTGAAAGTGACCTGATCTCTGTACTGTTCACACTGTTCATACTAACCTTAAGACTCTCGATCACAAGTCAGAGAGCTGTGTAGTGTGAACAGAGCGGTGACAGGGGGTCACCAACAACCATGCCAACCACAACCGCAGCCATGCTCTCTGTCATGGGGTGAATGTCCCTCACCTCTTTCCATTGACTCAGCTTCTCTCACATTGGCTGTAGGTCACCAGCGCCTGGCCCAGATGTTTAGCAGGCTGTGTAGTCTTTGTAATGTTCACACATAGTGAAAAACAGCATTAAAATTGTAAAAAAAAGTGCTGACATGTTTGTGCAATATAACTGGTTATGAATCTGACATGGACATTTTTAAGGTCCTTTCCTAAGGAGAAAATTAAAAAAAAAACTTTGAAGATATTGGTGACTGAGGCCCATAGATGCTGTATTGCAAAACTTGGTAGATTAAACATTATTGACCCTTATAATGCTCCTTCGGGGCCTCTCAAGACTGCTGGAGCAGTCCAAACGGGCAACAATCCAGATCTGTAGTATCCATCTACAGCTTTCCCACATTCTGCTGGAGAGTGTCTGAATGCCTAAAAAGGCCTGGAGGGCTACAGGTGGACTAAATCTAAAAATGTAACCTCTGCATTAAACCCATCACACATGCACATGTGGAGCAGCAGGCAACTATCAACAGCACCAGTGGAGCAGTGTAGTGGGATGGTACCTTGCTTAAGGGTACATCAGTAGCCTTCATGTCCCAAGGGCAGTGTCCTAACCATTAAACAACCACTTCCCGGTAGAATTTGTAACTGCACCAGTCGGGAATTGAATCCAGATCTCAAGAATGGGAATTTTGCACGATACCACTACACCACTAGCAGTGTGCATGCTGTGTCAAAATCTGAAAAGTTAATGCAGAAGTTAATGCTCTTTCTCTGACATAATGAACCCACTGTTCCTTTTAATCCCTTTGAGTCTGAGAGGATTTTGCCAAACAATAACTACACCGTGCTGTGAAATTCCTCACACATACCTCACATGTGCAAACTTTGTTGGGATAAGGACAAGTGTTTCTTACCAGATTCCTTTGGTTATTAACATATTTGACTCAGGCCTATTTATAAATCTGTGTGGTCTGTTTCGTAATCTTTACCACTGCCTTTATCAGCCACAGCATTAGGACCACCTGCTTAATATTGAGTAGGTCTCATGGTGCTTAAACAGCTTTGACTGTGGTGCACTGTGTTATGACCCCTTTCTATCAGCCAGTATTCATTTTTTAAACCACAGTAGCTCTTCTGTGGGATCAGACCAGATGGGCTAGCCTTCACTCCACACATGCATCATTGAGCTTTTATTGCCCATAATTATGTTGTTGTCCTTCCTTGAATCACTTTTGGTAGGTACTAACTACTGCATACCTGGAACACTCCACAAGACCTGCCATTTTGGAAATGCTCTGACCTTGGAAATGCTCTGACTTCAAGAACTGACTGTTCACTTGCTGCCTAAAATTCCCCACCCCCCTGACAGGAAACATTAGATAGTCAATGTTATTCACTTCACCTGCCAGTGGTGTTAATGTTATGGCTGATTAGTGTAGGTAATTTGTTAAAATTACTTTGTGATTTAAAGCACGTGTATGAAATATTTTATTAGTAACATTATACAATGAATATGATTAATATCAGTCATAGTAATAGCATTTCTACATCAGTGCTGATTAGCGCTGTCTATTATACTCAGTGTGCCTGAAGAAGCAGTGGGACAGTGTTCACAGTGTTGCCCTGGTCGCATCCTCACTGAGCGTGTCCTAATCTCCCTTCCAGCAACAGGCCAGTCCCATGGAATTACCTCTGTGGAGGAAACAGGGCTTGTTCGGCTATTTGGGGGAATTGTCATGCTCAATGCAGCTCAGCTTTTCCAAACTGAGGAGCTTTATATACTTTCACAACTCATATCCAGAGTAACTCATCTGGAAAATGTTTGAAACGATACTTCCACTCGTAGCTTGTGCTCAGTCATTTAGTGTCAGTGATATTTTCCCATCACTTTATATTAGCATTTTTTTGTGAATTCTTATGAAGATCAAGACATTTTTCACTTTACTGCCTAAATGAAAAAATACAGATTTTTTAATTAATGTTAGTGTTTGTTCTTTTCAATGGTGTTTGGTTAGGATCTTCTTCACGAAGACTCCTCCAGTCTGCAGTAAACCTGGTGTGATTGTAGCTTCACATGGCTGATACATGAAGAAAGCTTTGCGTCTCTAGGTGGACATGTTCCTACCTGCCACTGCCCCCTGCAGTAGGGGAGGCACAAAACACTTTTTGGGCCAAAGCTTGTCAACTGATTCATAAAAAAAAATAAGAAATGTGTATGGTGAGTTGGCATCTACAACCCCAAATGAGAAAAAGTTGGTATGGAAAACGCAAATAAAAAAAAGAAAGTAGTGATTTCTAAATTTACTTTGACTTGTATTTCATTGGAGACAATATGAACACAAAATATTGTTTTGTCTGGTCAACTTCATTTCATTTGTAAATATACTTCCTTTCCTGATATTCAGACCTGCAACACATTTAAAAAAAAGTTGGGACAGTAAAGCATTTACCACTTTGTAATGTTGCCATTCACAACACTTGATGTTTAGGGACTGAAGACACCAAGTGATGAAGTGTTTCAGGTGTAATTTTGTCCCAGTCTTCCTGCAAACAAGTCTTAACGTGGGCAACAGTACGGGGTCTTTGTTGTTCAATTTTGCTCTTCAAAGTGCACCCCACATTCTCCATTGGAGACAGGTCAGGACTGCAGGCAGGCCAGTCAAGTACTCATACCCTCTTCCTCTACAGCCAGGACTGTAATGTGTGCAGAATGTGGTTTTGCATTGTCTTGTTGAAATATGCATGGGCGTCCCTGGAAAAGATGTCTTCTTGATGGTGCCATCACAGAAGTGCAGGTTACCTTTGCCAAGGCCACTGACACAACCCCATACCATGACAGACCCTGGCTATTGGACTTGTTGCTGTCTGGATGACACTTTTCTTCTTTAAAATACCTGAAATACTGAATCATCTGATCATCATGGTTGTTCAGCTTAGGCTTGCGCCCTTGTGAAATTTCTCCAGATTCCTTGACTCTTTTAATTATGTTATGCACTGCTGAAGGTGAAATATCCAAATCTCTTCTTATCTTTCTTTAACCTCTCTTAGATGCTGCTTTTGTATCAAATCATAATTAGAATCACCTGTTGACATCACCTGTTTCAAATCACATCGTTAGTTAACCAATTTACCTCATTACCAGCCCTAAATTGCTCCTGTCCCAACTTTTTTGGAATGTGTTTCAGATCTGAAGGACAGGAAAGGATGCATATTTACAAATGAAATTAAGTTGACCAGACAAAACATAACATATTTTGTGTTCATATTGTCTGCAATGAAATATAAGTCAAAGTAAATTTAGAATCACTACTTTCTTTTTTTATTTGCATTTTCCATACCAACTTTTTCTCATTTGGGGTTGTAGGAAGCACATGACCATAGCTCATTATGACTCATTTGTTGCATAGCGCCACCTGGTGAATAAAGTCAGTGCAAAAACCCAGTGCTTTACTCACCAATATCTTGTAATGTTAAGGTAAACTTCACAAAATTTAACACATTGCATCACTACCACATTCTTTGGAAGAGTGGCACATTTTGTGATTTTTTTTTTCCATAGGGGGTGCTGCAACTGACACATTTCAATCTCAAAAACTGCTTAATGTGGTTTTTTTACAGTGGTCAAATTACTACTAAGCATCATGTCTAGTTTGCATAATAAGTTTTATAAAATGGAGGATCCAGCCCAATCTGGCAACACTGCACAGGCTGGTAAACTATGTGATTTTACAAATTTATTTAGTTTCCCTATTATTATTTTATTGATTCATTATTTTATGCATTATTACAGTTTATTTATTTATTTTATGCCTTACTTTCATGCTTTCTTACTTTTTCTGCACTTCTTGTTTATCTGCTTTATGGTTTATTTCACGTCTTAATTCAGTGCTTACTTAACTTATCTTCTGCTTAATTTTTTATCTCTCCACTTTTAAGCACATTGAGCTTCTTATATAAAAGGTGTTAAGGTTAATTACAGTTACTATTTATGTATTTATTTAGATTAAAAATGGTCTTTTTAACTATTGCCTTCATTTTCCCTCCTGTTTTTGTATTAGCCCCTGTCGATAGAAAGGGGAGGGATTATGGTTTTAGGCCACTAAAATCACTTTGTACTGAAGCACAAGCTTCTGGTGATGAAGGAGCAATTTGCTTTATATACGAATGCTCCTGAAGGCAGCACAAGCTTTATAAAAATGGTAAACATGTTTGAGGTTTAAATATCTTTACCTTTTTTAAATATTGTAATTATGAGATTTATAGGATATTATGGATGATTTGTGGCAGCCCTGCTGCCTGATTAAGCTGGGAACCATTACCAGAACCTGAGATATTTTCTTGTAAACGTTGTCCCTCTTTATCTGTGTAAATGTTTTCTGGACTATCAGTTAAAACACCCTGCCATTTCAGTGAGCAGAGATAATTCGGACCATCACAGTCAGGCCTGAATTTCCAGTCTTAGAAGTGTAACCCGGGCCTGAGGCTGTTCCCAACAGCAGCGGTGAAGTGGGACATTTTCTCACGCGTGGTTGTCCACTGCACTGCTACTTCATAATGCACTGTTTGTTTAAATGGAGCCGAGTCTGTGAAAGAAGTCGTTCAGGAATTTGTTGTGTGTATGGTAACTGTAGCAGCGGGGGTAAAAAGAGGGCGGGACACGGAGGGAGAATAATGCTGATTACCTTTTGGCATAATGCTATAGCCCTAACTGATGTAATATTTAATATTTAATTAGGGGCATCGGTACTAAATCATGATCGAAGACAACAGCATTCATTAAGACTTAACATGCCATAGATACAGCTTTTTTTTTTTTAGGTAAAAAGATTTATATCATTGTTACAAACCGCATATATTTGGAAAAGCGGCTTCACACAATAAGTCATAGTGTCCTACACTGAGAGTGACTGTAGCTCCTTGTGGCTGATACAGCATAAAAGCTTTGTGTCTCTAGGTGGGCGTGTTACTTCTTGCTAGCGCCCCCTACAGTGAGAGAGGCACAAAGCTATTTTTGGGCAAAAACTCGAAAAACGCTTTGCCAAAAATGAAATAATCTGTAAGGTTTGGATAGTTGGCCTCTAGGAGCCGTATGACCCTACCTCATTATGACTATTTGTGGAGTAGCGCTACCTATTGAATAACGTCAATGCAAATATCAAGCGAATCACTCACCAATGTCTTGTGACCTTCAGAATTAAAGGTTTCACATTTCAATATCTTAAAAATCTCAAGAAAGCTAAAATGTTAAAATATCTACATTTGCTTAATGGTCGGCAGTGGTGGCCTAGTGGTTAGGATGCTGCCTTTGGTACCTAAAGGTCACAGGTTTGAATCCTGGCCCAGGCACTGCTGAGGTACCCCTGAGCACGGTATTGTCTTGCTACATTGCTGCTCGCTGCTCCAGGTGTGCGTGTGTGTTGGGTTAAATGCAGAGATCACATCTCGTTGTGGTGCTTAAGTTCACACTTGTCAACCGTAAGAAACAGTCACTACAGCATGTGTTACTCTGACATGGTTTGGTCTAAAATTCATTTTGTCTGCAACATTTACAAAATGTATGTTAAAGGAATAAAATACACAACAAGCTTCAGTCTAATATTATACCGCGAACATCAACACCCACAATAACACACATGCACTGATACACAAAGGCCCCATTACATCATTAACATCTTACTTGTTCTCTCAGCTTTGTTAGCGGTCAGTGCCGTATGTCTAGTGTTATGCGCAGTTTGGTTTTGTATGTTATTTGTTTGTAAACAGTATAAAACAAATAAAGTATTTCATTCTTTTTCTCTCCAGGCAGACCACACTTGCTGTGTATCTCCTGACCTTTGTAGGCATGCTGGTCTACGCCTTCACCCTCAGCCTGGGTCATCTCTGGGTAGTGTTTCTTACAGCGGGAGCGTTAGGGTAAAAGCTTTTATGTTATTCAACACAAAGCTCTGCCCCAATTAGCTGAGTGTAAAGTACAAAGCCCAGCTCAAAATCAGACACATGGGATTGCTGAATATGAATGGAAGCAATACTGACAGCAATACTAGGCACATACATTCAGGCCTCGAGTCAGTTTTTTAAACTTGACAGTGATTCAGGCTAGAATTACCATTTCAGGCCCATGCAGTCATATGCAGAAGTTTAAACGCCCCCAGATCAATTATATACTTTGTTGTTTTTTTTATGTAATAATGAGATAACATGTCCTCTACAGAGAACCAACTTCAGTTTTGCAAATTTCACTACACAATTTCATTTAATTGCTGAGAATTCCAGTAAAATAGCAGTGCTGGCAGTAGTACAGGCATCATGACTGTTCTAAGACTTCCTAAGTGAGGGAACAAACTTCCTCTGACCGATAGAACTGCAGACAACCTCACTGTCTTCAAAGGACGACTGCAGATCAACCACTTCAAAGAGAACTTAGGACAAGAACATCATGTCTTAAACCAACATAACTAAACAACTAATAAAATATTAATAATAATTAATTAATTAATTAAAACTCTTGTCTACGCTGTGAGATCTGAGAGGGTCTTGAGGGTCCTGGTAGAAGATGGTCTTCAGGTCTGGTAGGATCTTGGTTGACTGCTCTTAACTGAAGTATAGGTTTACTGGTGTGAGGTTTTCTCTGTAGACTACAAAGCATTTCCATTACTTTTGGTAAATTCAGGTCTGTGTGTTCTAATGAGATCTATGACATTAGCCTGTTCTGTACTGCTTCTCATTCGTGTACTGACTCTGTACTTCATTTTGCTACAGGTTCTTCATGACCGGCTACCTGCCACTGGGCTTTGAGTTTGCAGTAGAGCTCACGTACCCAGAGTCCGAGGGCACATCATCAGGCCTGCTCAACTGCTCAGCACAGGTACAATTAGAACTGACCCGAACTCTTTGAAGGGTCTCTTATGGTTATTTTCTTTTTTGAAGAACTATTTTGCATAACAGTCTAAGCTGTTCCAGGCCCTTTGGGGTAAGCACCATGATGACAAGTACCTTCATAATACTCAAAACACTACATGCAACATGGCAGCTTTTTCTAGATCTCTAAACCCTGATCTTGCAGAACACCCTGGTCTGAACATTTCCTGCTTTCCTGATTCACACCCACTTCAGCTCAGGAAAGGCTGCTTAATTAGCTAATTAGTTTGATTAGGTGCACTGGGAACAGGGCTGCCCCCGACTAAAGGTATTCCTAGTGGACTTGTAGCTATTAAATAATTAATTGTTTAAAATATTGATTTAATTATTTAAATTAAATTAAAATTATTTGTATTTAAATTTGGGGAATTAAAACCTGGAAATCGGTGAAAGCAGTAATGAGTGTGAGTGTGTGTGAGCAGCCAGTGACTGAACACTGTATTAAAGTGTGTACGTCATGAATGAGGGTGAATGGCAGGCTGTGCAGAGTCTGCAAGTCACCTTTTCAAGATCGTACTTCACCTGCTACCACTTTTAGTGGTTCTGCTCTGTTTCACCCATATCTGTAAAGGCTCATTTCAGCTCAGTGTTAAATACGTATACGGATATAGATGGAGCTTCTGTCCACACTCTGTGTTGGTTTATTCGTATTTGTCCATGTTTTCTGAAAACGAAATGAAGCAGTACCACCAGAAGTTGTGGGGGTCCTGTAGGCAGTAGTTCAAGTGAGACACGATGAGCTCATTTAAAAATGGTGGATCTTTTTGGGGAGAGGGTGTGCGAGGTTTAATGAGATTTTAAACATCTATATGATGTTCCATCACTCAGAGCCTCAGCTTTTACCTCTTACTAAACGTTTGTTGATGTCAGAATCTTTTGACTCTCCCACCTAGTGGACGTATTGCTCCCCATCCATGCCAATGTAACCTATGCATGGGCAGTATGTGGGCAGTGATGCTTACATCATTTGAAATGGAAGCAGAAATGAGGCTTAAGCTTTGAGTAAACATGCACAAATATGGACAAAGTGAATGCAGAGTCTGGACAGAAGCGCCATTCTTTTCCATATCCGTATTTAAAAGTGAGCATACATGAGACTTTGGGAGTCCAAATTTCTAGAACAGCAAAATAAGAATGACAAAGCAGCACCTTAGATTAATTACCCCCATGTTAATATCACCCTGTTGACCTCACTGGACTTTAGCATGAGCCTTTCTCAAACTTTCTGGAGGCAAGTGGGCAATGCGTCCCAAATACATGACTGTATTTACTCTGATGGTTTATGCAGAGCTTGTTAGTGAGAGCGAAGGAGCAGAAGAGAGCGAGAAAGTAGTCACGCTAGAGAGCGAGCTCTCCTGAAACATGTGCAGTGGGGTGGAAAGGAGGATGAAGAAAGGATTGGATAGAGGGATCGTCTCTAAGGCCATGTGTCACTTAGAGGAAGATATGAGTCAGAATTCACTGAGATAATTATAATTAAAAAAGAAAAAACCCTAAGAAGAAAAATGATCATTGATAAGTCAAGATAATAATAAGTCTTTAGTTCAGATTTAAGGGTAAAAGGGGAGGAGAACTTCAAAGGACCTGCCTCCCATAGTGGAACGTGTACACTACCGTTTTAGGAAACCCTATTTTTCCAGCTTTTACTGGTTCTTTAAGCAGTTCAGTTACAGTGAATAACTCTTAATTGTACAAAGGTAAGTGGCTGCAATAAATAAATACAAGTTTAGGTCCAAAATCAAAAAAATCATGTATTTCATTGACAACTTTCCCCAAGCATTAAGAACCTGGTGAACTTACAGCTTTCTTGCAGCAATGGAAGTAAATTAAGCCTTGAAGGTTACAAACATTTCCCACAGGAGCCCCAACTTCTCCTGATGACCTACAAACCCCTCTGTGTAATCAAAAGCATAGCTGGAACACAGTGTTCCTACACCTTCTGTGGCATTATTATCACAGTACTGTACTGCAGTAAGTAGTACTGTATATCACTATCACAATGGGGAGGAAAAGGCCAGAAACAAAGATACACAGTAATCTACTAACTGGTTTGTATCAAATCTATCTGTCTAGCTATCAGTCCACCTGTCTGTTTGTCTATCTATCTGCGAAGTACAGCCAGAAGATTACTACTAGAAGACAGTTTCAAGTCCCAGCCCTGGTATCACTGAGGTACCCTTGAGCAAGGTACCATCCTACTTGCACTGCTCCACGTGTGGATAAGTTAGATGTATAGGTTACATTTCATTGTGGTGCACTTTGTGAGATGGGGTGTGTTCACAATGACAAATAGTCAGTTCATTTATTTAACTCCAGTTCCTTCTTCTCTGTTCAGGTGTTTGGAATCATATTCACAATCTGTCAGGGCAAGATCATTGACTACTATGGCACACTGCCTGGCAACATCTTCCTCTGCATCTTCCTCTTTCTTGGCACCATTATGACAGGTAGCCACACATCTTCATGCTAAAAATCAGCTACTACAAGCACTCTTCATACACTATGACTATGACAAGGTGGTAGTGTCCCCTCGTTAGGTCATGACATCACACGTTTGAAGCACTGTGTTTACATGTTCTTACAAGTTTTAAGATTCTTAGTGAAGATACGTTAGTAAATGTTACCCAACATGTGAGGCGAGGGAAGAGCAGCTGAACAACTGCTTTTCAGAAATAGTGTGGTTCTGCTGTAGCTCACTGTGGCCTACAAAACTGACCTTCAGCTTCAAAACATCTTGTACAGACAGGAAACATGCAAACCCGAAAGCTGGAAGGGAAGGATCTACGAAGCTGATGGTTGAATTTTCTGTTCCACCTTAAATCGAGGAATGGTTATGATGCTGAGTGGCCACTAAAACCTCACAGCTACACAATTTAAGATTCAAATTTACACTGGCCTAACATGAGTAAAAAGCAGAGGCTCTATTAATAGAGCGGAGCACTGTTTTACTTAGCCATGTAAAAATAAGAGCATGTGATGAATGAAAAAAGGTTACGTTTTATGTTGGAGTGCGGACCCTCAGTGTGGCTTCACTAAAGGCAAGGTAAGGCAAGGCAGGACAAGGCACGTTTATTTATATAGCACATTATTATACATAGAAGTCATTCAGTGTGCTTTACAGAGATTAAATGAGCATAAAAGCAATAAAATTAAACTAAAAGCTATGGAAATGAAGGCACTTTTAGCTTTTTGGGGGAAGTAGATCTGAGGAAAGAAGAAAGTGACACAGAAAAGGTTTAATTTTGCATTTGTTTTGTGTTTGCTTTTAAAAGCTGAAGGAGCCATTGGTCCCAGAAATGACTTAACAGCACGTGTGGCATCAGATTGAGCAACCCATTCAATGCTAGCCATTGGGGTGTAACAATGACTGACATTCACAATATGATTCCAACAAATGAGATCAGTGTCACCTAAAAACAGCCAGTGCGTGTATGGGTGGAGATATTGCCCTCTTGTGGCTAATCGACAGCATTGCAAAAAGGAGGAGAAATGCACAGATCACCCAAATCAAAGGTCAGTACATTTGACCTGTGTTACTGATGACACCGTTCCCTCTTCACAGCTTTCATAAAAGCAGACCTGCGGAGGCAGAAGGCTAACCAGCTGGCTGAGGCCGAAGCAGTGGCAGTAAGTGTCTGTTTTTTTTTTTACAATGTCAGCTTGAGCTCTTTGCTCATGCCTGCAGAACAGCTCACGCAGCTAAATGCTGGTTTCCTCTTTTTGCTTCACTGGGCATGCAGTATGTTTTGTGCGGACGAATGCATGATCAGACATCTAAGGCCTTCTGACGTACCTACCTTCACATAAGTAAAATATCACTGAGAAGAGACCCTAACTGCCTTCCCCGGGGGAGAACTGGGGCTCAGTCAGATTGTCTTACAGTGTCTTTATTACAGCTATTAAGACACATTAAGAAAAAAAATAAACGTGCAGCACTGCGGCCCATGATTTTGTGCTTTATGAGACACTGAAACGAATGAAATTTCACAAGATGTGGCATACTTCCAAAGTATGTAGTAGTGATGCAGTGTGGCAAAGTTTGTGAAGTTTGAGCCTTTACAGCACAAGACGTTGGAGAGTGAAGCGCTGCATTTTTGCAATGACGTTATTCACTAGGTGGCGCTACTCCACAAATGAGTTTTAGTGAGTCATGTGGCTCCTAGAGGCTAACTAGCCATACAATTTTAGCCATATTTGGTTGCCCAAAAGTGCTTTGTGCCTCCCAGACTTTAGGGGGTGCTAGCAGAAAGGGGTATACCCACCTAGAGATTATAAAAAACTCTTACGCTGTACCAGGAAAGTGGAGCTACAGTCACATCAAGTCAAGTTTTAAGTCTAAATGTATTACTGTTTATAAAAGAATTGGCTATGATGTTTGGTTAAATACATATATGTGTAAATCTACACTGGCCTGTGCTGACCTGCTCACACCACATCCAGCTCCTTGTGAAGATATACCAGACTTGTGGGTGTGGTTTAGGACACAGTATGAACTGCTGTGAGCTATAAACATCCATCTCCTCATGAAGGTAGAGCAGACTTGTAGGTATGGTTTAGGACACAGTTTGACTTACTGTGACCTATAAACATTAACTAAACTTCAGTAGACCACACCAGAGCTGCCGTCTGCAATAGAGCACTGAGCTGGTCGAATTTGTCCATATTTATGGTGGCCACTGTCATAAAAAAATCAGCACTCTTACTACTGGGGTAGTTTGTTTTGAATGTATGTAGAGCTGGATGTTTACAGCTCACAGTAAGTCATACTGTGTCATATACCACACAAAGTTCTGCTCCACCATCACAAAGAGCAGGGTGCAGTTTAAGCAGCTCAAAAGATGTTTCATGGAAGAATTCACAGTAAAAGATGTGGATGACTGTTGACTGCTAGTGTTTGCAGCCATAGGTTTTTAGTTTCATGTCTCTGGGGTTCAGGGAAAAACTATGCATATTTGATATTTTGCTGAACTATTCCTTTAATGCAGTGCTGCATAATTCTATGACTACACTTGTTTCACAAGGAACCTGAGTTTCATCTGAGTGACCAGGAGAAAAAATGGTGGAGTCACATCCAGTTTTAGACCAGACCCTTTCAATGTGAATGAAAATAGCAGATACTCCACATTGTTTTGTTCTGTTTCTTCAGAGGGAGTCAGGATGTCAAGAAGAAGAAATATCTTCACCACTGAAAGAGGCCAAGGTCTAGGAGTGAAGATTTCCTGAGTGACTCTCTTTGCTCACTCAAGGACAGGTGTTTCCCTCTGTGGGAAGTTTTATAACAGATGTGGCGTCTGCTACAAGACCAGGACTGGATCTGTACATTCAAAACTTAAACCACAGCCAGAGAAACGACTGGAAAACGACAGTGTTTAAAAATGTGAATATACACCGATCAGCCAAAACATTAACACCACTGAAGGGTATAGCGAATAGCACTGACCATCTACTTATTTCATTAGGAGGGCACCTGTCAGGGGATGGGATATATTAGTTCTTGAAGCTGATGTGCTAGAAGCAAGAGAGTAAGGATCTGAGCCACTTTGACAAGGGCCTTATTGTGGTGGCCTAGTGGTTCAGGTTCAAGTCCCGGGCCCTCAGGCACTACTGAGGTACCCTTGAGCAAGGTACTGTCCCACTACTCTGCTCCATGGCTTGGAAGTCGCTTTGGATAAAAGCATCAGCCAAATGAATAAATGTAAATTGTGATCACTAGATGGGTCAGAGCATCCCAAACGGCAGATCTTGGGGAGTTTTCCAGGTAGTAGTTAGTACCTACCAAAAAGTATCCAAGGAAGGACAACTATTGAGTCATGGGCACTCAAGGCTCACTGACCTGTCTGGTTGGATCCTACAGAAGAGCTACTGTGGTTTAAAAAGTGAATGCTGACTCTGAAAGAAAGCGGTCAGAAAACACACTGCACCACAGTCAGAGCTGTTTCAGCAGCATGAGGGAGAACTACTCAATATAAGGCAGGTAGTGTTAATGTTATGGCTGATCAGTGTATCTATAAAAGCACAAACATGGAAAAGCAACAGCACTCTAACATGTACAGTATTAATAACCTAAGTCACTCATGAAGTTAGAGATTTTATTTATATTTATTTATGCAGTAAATTAACAACTAACTATGCTGATCGTGCACTTTAGTATTTAACACACTTCAATGTGTATTTATATTCTATTTCTACTCCCAAGAATTGCAGGATTATTTTAATTTCATCTACTGGTTTCTGATATTGTGCTTCCCTACCAAACCAGGACTCCTGAGTGTTGAACCCCATCAGGAGATCCCTGGTAATGCCACTGCCACCTGTGTTCAGGAGTCCAAAAGCCTGGTTTCTCTTCACTTTAGCAGATGTACCAGACCAGCAATAGTTAGAAAAGGCGGTGGCATGTTCAAGTACATACAATAAAGAAGGTGGAAGGTTTTGTTCTGCCATGACCTGTATTATGTTCAGTCGTCCAGCTGAACGGGACTGAAATGACCTGAGTTTAGTGACTCTGTAAAGATTTCCGTCAAGACTTGTGTGAAGTTGGCACCTCTGAACATACTGGTTGATGCTATGCATCAAAGTAATATCTTTGAGCCCATAAAGATTCTGCTTTTACTGTGTTTTGAGAAGTGCTGTACAATATTTGGGAATATTTTTTGTGTATTTGTGGCACATCTCTGCTTGGACTTTAGGATCCAACGAATAAGCCATTGATCATTGCTGCCTCCTGCTCACATTTTGTTGCAGATGGCTGCACTTCCTCCTTGTTTGTGGTGTTTTTCCCTTTAGATCATGTTTTTTGGTCTATACAACTGGTCAAAAATGTGTAAAACACCCAATTTTTCCAGTTTTTACTGCTACTATAAGCAATTTAAATGGAACAAAGCTACTTGACAATAAATAAATACATCATAAATAAAACGTTTAGGTTACCAAACACTGAAATATAATGATCAGATTTCATAGACTACAGGCTACTTTCCCCAAGCATTAACAAACTGGTAAACTTGAGCTTAATTGTTGAGCTTTCCTACAGCAATGGAAGTAAAATAAGCCTTAAAAGTTAATACAAATTCTCACAGGAGCCCCACCTTCTGCCGTTGACTTACAAACCCCTCTGTAAACTAAGGCAGAAACACATTGTTCCTACTCCCTCTGGTACTTTATTAGTGCAATACTGTAGTGCAGGAAGTAGTACTTTATATCACTATCACAATGGGGAGGAAAGGGCCAGAAACAAAGGCAGACAGTAAGATAATGAACCAAAATATTAGAAGAAATCAGCAGTGGATTCAGTTCAAGAAAGAGCGGCACAAAATCTCCAGAGTTCAGCTCCCACAAGCTGGTTTGGGATGAACTGGACAGAAGGGGTGAAAGTTAAGCAATAAAAGCTGCGGCACCTGTAGGAATTCTATCAATTAACCCTTAGGGCCTGTGCTTCAGGTAAGCTGTAAGTTAACCAGGTCCTTTATTCGTGAGAAAATTTACATGATTTTTGTGACCTATTGGGTGTTCTAAAAGTTTTGACCAGTAGTGTAATGTCATTTGATAAAATCACATCAATCAGCAGATTAACAGGTGTTTTCAGTAGTGCACAGTGCTGTGTGCATGCTGCAATGATTCAGTGAAGTGCACCTTTACTGGGGAGAACCAATGGCACCTGACATTAGTGCTACATCATTTGATGTAATGAGTTTTAGGAAACTGGTGCACTGGGTTTAGCTCTTCGATGTTGGGACCGACTCATTTAACCAAAAGGTTTTTTATTATTATTTTCATTGTCATTTTAACCAAATTAATGTAATTACAACTAAAGTTTTACATATCTTTTCATAATGTAGGTGTGTACCAAGTGTCCACCCTCAGAGCTGCTTTTTGAACTGTATAGCCTTAGCATCTTCTGTAATCCCAGGAGGGAAAGTAGCGGGACCTCCTCTAGCACTTAGACTCTTTGTGTTAGGACACACTGTATAAACTGGTATCATTGAAAATACTGCCATTATGTTCTTAAACTATTCTCCTAAATGTATTAGGTAAAGAACCTGGTGCTGTGAACATGTCAGTGTGGTATGTAAGTGATCTGTCTTTTTAAATCCATGCATAGTATTCTAGCATTAATAAGTTATTAAGATCCCACTACAAACAACTGGATTCATATTTCATTTTATACACAGGTTTTGTACATTACATGTGCTGAATGAAGAGTTTTTCCCCTATTTAATAATATACAGGTATTTTTGTCAACTGTTTGCCATATGCAGACTGTGTAAACATTTAATGCGCATCTAATTAAAAAAATAAACATTTTTATTCAAAAAACATTTATTCTTGATGTCAGTTCATTCTGTTTATCAGCAAAAAACAACTTTTTCACCTTAAAGGGCCCATACTGTACATTAGTTTTATTTTCTCCAAGGCCTACTAATGACATTTGTATTGGTCATAATTCACCTTCTCAAGATCCACAAGGCTGCTTTTGTTACTGCGGCTTTAAGACAGACATGGCTATAGTACACTGGCTTTTGCGACGTCATAAAAATGGTACATTCAGAACAGGCTGTTTCTGCTATTTATTTTCCATACATACTGGGGACTGGGGGACATGACTTTTTGACTCATGGCATTTAGAACTTTCATTTAAAAAATGGTTTTCCATCATATGGGCCCTTTAAGTGAATATAGTGTTACACTGTACATGTATGTACATGTATTTATGTAGACTTATATATTAGCACCCCCTACATACATAGTGATTATGAAGACAACTAATCAAGTCAACAATTGAGACAGAAAATTCATTCACACATGCTCAGATGCATGCAAACACGCTCACACTGTGCTGTACATAGAACAAGCACTGAAGGACACTTACTGAGCACCAAAAACAAACATTCATCTCATAATCACTACAATTCTTACTGAAAAAAGTACAATTTAAATGGTCTTACTCTTTAATGCCCCTGGGTTTTATACATTACATAAACAATGTATTTTTGCATGTGGAGGAAAAATGAACATGAGACTGAATGCAGGAGTCCCAGGTTATTATATGCGTATATCTATCCTTTTCATTTAAAAGCAGTCAATAATAATAAACGGCTTGTGCTTTAAAAGCCTCAGAGACATCGCTGCTCAGTCTCATTTCATGAGATGATTGACCGTATTACAGAAATGCACAGCTTATAGACCACACAGTGGTCAGTGTAAACCTGGAGCAGCCTGAGCTTTAAGAGGCTCTGTCCTTTAGGTGACAGTAACAAACCCATCGAGAGTCACATCCAGCCACTAAGTTCAGTTTCTCTTCTTCTGTCGTGCTCCACTTACTTCCTGTGGCTCTGCGATGCACCGGAATCCTATTACCATGCAGACGATGGAAAAACCTGAAAAACAATGTACAGAAAAAAACTGAGGCTTAAGTACAAAGTCATAATGAACCAGTTGTCTCTGTTAGAGGGAAACCTTGTACTTCCAAAATGGTAACTTTACAGGAGAAAACAACTTTAAAACAATCTAACATCACACCACTCGAATCCCTGAACCAGTAGACCCTCATAGCTGAAGTGCCCTTGAGCAAGGCACCTAAGCCCCAATAGCTCCCTGGTTCTGTGGCCACTTCTCTGGGTGTGTGCTCATTACTTACAGCTTTCAGTGTGTGTGTGTGTGTGTGTGTGTGCTCACTGCTGTGGACAGGTAGAATGCAGAGACATATTTCCATTGGGGATTAATATCAAAATCTATAGGGCTAAAAGTCTTCGTTGACCAAAAATCCCCCAAACTCCATTCAAGTGCTCATAAAAAAGTTATTAATAACTTACTGGACATGTACTAGACACTAATATTACAGTGTTAGTTACTGCTACTATTCTCTCTCTCTCTCAGCCCTGCTACTCAATGCCATTTTATTTTATTGATGCAGTAATTGGGGAAATGTCGGTGTGTGTTCACAGAAAGCAGTGGGGATCTCGTGATGCTGCATTAACATAGCAAAGAGTGAAGGGTTGCTTGAAAAAAAAAAAAGATTGGTCTTAACACTTTATCCACTTACCTGCCACAAAAAGTGGGGCCATGACTCCAATGGTAAGTGGGGCTGTTTTGTAGATAAAGGCCTCGGAGAGGAAGTGGCCAAGGGCCAGAACAAAGGTACAAAGGGTTATATGATAAAGCCTGAGATTGGAGAGAAGGAGGAAAAATTCAAGCATTTACTTTTTTTGCACACAAAAAATAATGAATACAGAATTGACATTGAAGAAAGTCCTACGTTCTGTTTTGAATGTCTATAGCACAGGCACAGCGGATGATGGATGACAGTAAGGTCCAGATCCCAAAGGTTCTTGCTTGAAGGCCGTTTACTGAGGAAGAAAACGTCATGAACTGTTAAGGTAACATATCGTAATCATTTTGGACATCACCTGCCTAACTTAATTATGTCTTTACATGCATGAGGGGGTATAGCTCAGTGGTAGAGCATTTGACTGCAGATCAAGAGGTCCCCGGTTCAAATCCAGGTGCCCCCTGCCCAAACAGCTTACTCAATGTAAGCAAGTGAATAATTGTATAAAAAGCAAAAATGTGGGCAGTGGTGGCCTAGTGGTTAGGACACTGCCTTTGGGACCGGAAGGTCGCAGGTTCGAGTCCCAGCCTGGGC
>JBBPDA010152097.1:0-16368 GCA_037974385.1 Arnoldichthys spilopterus | reverse complement strand
TAAATAAATAAATAAATTTAAATAATTAATTTGCCCAGAGGTGCCTAATTTATTTATTTTTTTGTATATGATCCTTATTTTAGAGCAGCTTGGAAAAAGTCAAAAATATGACTAGCTTTTTTCTACAGTTTGTCATTCTGTGTTGAGACATTACATAAAGTCAGTCAATCAAAGCCTATGCCCATTCATTGTCCACTTTATTTAAAACACCCATTTTGTAAGGTAGACTCACCTTATAGATCCATTATAACTGAACTCTTTACAGCCCATTTGTTGTCATGCAAAATTTGTTACGTGCTCAGTTCCCAACCCAATCCTGACCACAGGACCACTGCTGAACAGAGAGTTCTTTTTTGGTAAACCATTGTCAACACAGCAGTGACACCGAAATGATCAGGGCATGGTAATGTGTGCCTGCTGGTGTTGCAGGAGCATAAAAATATGCAGTCATGAATGGCTCGGTGTTCAGAAACTGACCACTGATAAAGGACTAGAGGAGGCTTTGTAAAATGTTATGTAAATGTAAATGATTTGTAAATGTAAATTATTTATGCTGGTTATTCACTGCGATTCTGGGTTATCTCAGACAAAAGATGACCAACATAAAAGAATCGTGGTTGTGGTTTCCAAATGGTGGTTCTGCATTCAAAGAGGTTCAAAGACGGCGGTTGGCATGGTCTTATGCCCTGAGATAATATGAGGGCAAAATTCTGTCAGAAATTTAGGATGATTATCTGACAATGAGACTGCTACTATGGCCTACATCTACTAACCAACCAATCGGAATGAAGCATGGGCTGGATTCTGGCTTAGCTTCATTGTTTAGCGCTATACCGAAGCAGATACATGGCCCACACTGATGACATTTTACGTTGCATCGTAGCCTCTGATTCAGTAGCTGTTACCATTGTACAGTCTACATACATTAAACTGGATGTCGTTCCCACGTTTATTAGAAAGATGTTGCACAGTGTGGCCTGTAACACATTTTAGCTTGCTGTAATCTCACAGACTGCAGCTGCCTTAACATGAAACATGAATCAACAGATGGGCTTCTTTCCTTGCACACCATTTCTAATGGATGGCAAGTGTAAATGTGAAATTTACGAGGCATCTTCACATTGCAGGTGCAATTGCATTTTTACTGAACATGAATATTCCAAAGTTGGCATTTGGATTTATTTTGATAGCAAAATATAACGTATTGCGGAGATCAGAAGGAAGACATTTTTCAAGAGACGACAAAGAGTGTAGGAAAGACCACAGCACACAAAGTTAGACTGCAGACAGTAACATACATGTCTAATGACTAGTACTCCAAATTATAGAGGCTTAAGCTTGCTCTTAACTGAGCAGCACCAATCTGCAGACACAGCACACTTTTCAATATAGGCAATATTATTCAGAAACCACATGTTAAATGACACTTTTCTATATTTGACATCTAAATAAGCAGTCATTAATGAAGCAATACAAACCCAAGATGGAAGATAAAGTCAGAACATGCTGTATGCAAGCCTTGTAATCTACAGCAGCAGTTCAGGTGCAGGTGGGTGTTCCTGTAAGAGGAAGAATCATGTGCATATAATAGTCTGTTACAGTCTTTGGTAGATCGGTACATGGTCAGAACCGGTCAACCTCACAGGGAAGAAAAGTCTTTATCAAAAGAGATAGATCATGTTAAGAGATTGATCAGTAGACAGTGAGAAGATTCTTTATACTGTCAGCTCTGACTGGTCTTCTCCTGCCCCTTCAGCCGGGGGTGTTCCCGATATCAAAAGGTCATTATCATCTTGAACATCCTCATCATCTGACTGGATGACAGGGGTTTCTACTCCATCTTCATTGCTGGCCTGACTGTCGGAGGTGGAGTTGGAAGAGGTGGAGGACATCCGTGATTTGATCTCGCAGCTATCTGGAACTCTCAGGGAAATTTCTTCTGTCAGTGCATCGTCACCATTGTTATTGCAGCCAAGAGCTAGAGAAGAGAAAGTTCCAGGAAGTTTAAGCAGATGTGTATAATGCTAACAACAAGAACATCTAACAGACTTCTTTGTGACATTTTAGATGAACCACCTTTCTAATTCCACATCTTTGACTTCAGACTAAGCTTTGGAACAGTAATGAAGCATTATGGAAATTATGTGTTGGAATATTTGATGGCAAATCATCATTAACCATAAAGCTTAGTCCAATAATTGCTGCCCATATGGTATATGTATGTCTTATACCAATCAGACAGCACATTAAAACCACTGACAGCTGGAGTGAATCACATCTCTGTTATCTCGTTACAGTGGCACCTGCCCAAGGGTGGGATGTATTAAGTGAAAGGTGAAAGTGAGTATTTGTCATTGTGAACACAGTCAATCAGACACAAAATGCACCACAACCAAATGTGACCTCTGCATTTAACACATTACGCGTGGAGCAGCAGGCAGCTATCAATAGCACCCAGGGAGCAATGGTACCCAAACCAGGGCTTAAACCTGCAACCTTCTGTTCACAATTGTGTTCTAACCACTAGGCCAGCACTGCCCATATGCCCATAGTCAGTTGAAGTCCTGGCCTAGGTACCACTGAGGCAGAGGCCCCATTTTTTGTGGTGCACTTTGTCTGATGGAGTGTGTTCAAAATGACAAATAGTCACTTTCACAAGTTCCTTTATGCCCTGCCCCTCTAGTAGGAAAGCTACTGATTATAATCCCTTAATCCAGAAATTGTCAATTCAGATTCCTGTATTCAAATCCAATGCAATTTTATTTAATAACTAGTATGAACACTATAGTATATACTATATTACTCTTATTGCAAATGCACATGATCTGCCAGGACTTTGCTTTGGACAAAAGCAGGAAAAAAATTTCAGGCTTCAAAAATACTAACATTTTCAGTTCTTCTACATACTTTTGTATTTTTGTAAATATCACTGTGCTAAACAGCTTCAGAAACCACATAAGTAAGTCTGTTTGACACTACTTGATGCAGTTTAGTGCATGCAGTTTAATTTAAATGCATGCCAATTGCTGAAGTATACACCACCATTATTTTTTAGCTACGTTAGTCTTGTAGCTCCTAAAGAAGCAAATTCAAACACCAAAATGTACCTTGGCTGATTATCTAAACTTCTTGTAAGGTGGAAAACTGTGTACATAATCCTTTTAAATGCATACTTGGACAACTGCTTGACCAAGTCCTAATTCCTAGTTGGATACAGTTTACTGTAAACACAGAATCTCAGTCTTAAACTTTACATTTCTACCTGGTAGTGAAGGAGGGATGGCATCATCCTCTCCACTTGTACCCAAGAACACATCCAAGGCTTCCTGATCAGAGATGTCAATCAGTTCCATCTGCTCCAGCATGTCCACGTTTACCTCCATGGAGGAGATGCTGCCCATAGGAGCTAAGGTACAGAAGAAAATTGTCAAAAATAAAGAACAGTTAACAGCATATTCTACATTTTCCTTGATAGCATTACTCCAAAGGACAATTTTGATATCTTTATGTTAAAAGGCTTAGTTTTTACAGTCTTATATCTTATTGTTCTTTATGTTTTTCCTTGTGGTCAACTTAAGATTTGTGTGGGTATAAGTACCAACAAAAGCTAGGATTCATTTTTACATGACCATTTTTCAACCTCTCTTTATCGCTTAGGACTAAATTGGCTGTTGTCTTTAACATTGCTATATGTAAATGACCCTGTGTCAATGGTATTAAACAAACCTTGTTTGGACAGAAATTGCCTATGACAATTATAAGACAAAATAGATTTCAGGACATTCCTTTTGGATGCCTGGAACTTATACATGATTCCTATATACCTATAGATATTCTACAGGAACAACCCAGCAGTTAATCTTTTCCCCTCCCCTTGTTGAATCTTCCACTCCAATAACTGTGATTTAGACCTGCAGTAACAACACTCCTTATACTGCCATGTAAATATGTGCAATATCAAAATATTTTAAAAATGGGTTGTTGTTAAAGCTTAGAGTTGAACAGTTAAAGTAAAGAGTACATTTGAACAATAACTGCATAGTAAATATAAAAATACTTTTATTAAAAAAAAACCCCAGCAATTTAGTTTTTACATGATGTTGCGAATTTAATTAAGGTAAACGTTACTCACGCCTCTTGTAATCAATCTGCAAATGCGCTGAGGAGAGGTACACGTCCACATCGTGTTGGAAGACCTCCTCAAAGAAGCGTTGTCTCTCCCTCAGCTTCAGCTGCTGGGCCGCGTCCATGTCCGGAACCCTCTGAGCGCGCTCCGTTTCCGCTGGAATCAGAAACAGCACACACATTTTTCCTGGCAATTTTTCATTAGGAAACCTGATAGTGCTCACACATTTGTGTGGTTTTCAAAAGTGCCATTTGCAGTCTGTGTGGTGCAGCAGATATACAAATCACCACCAGAGAGCAACAGTTAGCCACTGCTTTATCATCCAGCTGGGCAGGCGTTTGGTGCTGAGGTTCCATCTATCATGGAACCCTATCTGACAAAGAGAAATACGCTCCCTCACACTCACACTCACACCTTCTCTGTCTGAGGTGGTACGCCATGTTCTGTGAGTGACAAACATTTGAACACAGGCAGAACACACAGGTAGATAGCAACTCCTCTCAGTCTGCTCATAATGCTCTCAGTCATCTCATGTTGCCATAAATATGTCAGAGCCTGCACCTCCATCACAGCATCTGTCAATTCTCCCTCAGCTAATCTTGTTGGGCTTGGTGGGCAATCACATTTACTCCTTACATCAGGGGCTCTGTAATAGCCTAAAGAGGAGAGCTGTGAAAGGAAAGAAAAATGAGAGGAGAGGAGAGCATTGCGGTGTTACATGTTGTCGTCCAGCTGCTATAACTACAGAATGCCCCAGTATGTATTATGGGGTCAGGGGCTTAAATCTCAACCGAGGGAAATTTTCAGCTTAAACCTGATCATATCTGCCACATGTGCGGCATAATGTTGATTACCATGCACAATAATTCCCCTGTGTTTGGAAAAGCACTGAAAACTCTGACTCAAGCCTCTCTTACAATAGAAATCATAGAAAAATTCTTCACAATGATTGTCTGTGCTGATCCTGCATATGCTACAGATTTGTGAGTAAGGTTAAAAAACAATGAAGTGTTCCTTTGTGCATCTCATAATGATGTACAGTACATTCATCTATATGTGTCACATATATAGCCATCAGGTAATGGAATACAGCTCTTAAGTAGAGCAGAGAATGGAGTACATAATATGACGTGTGGGTGTACGCTGGCCTGCATGCATGTGCATGCTTGCATATCTCCGTGCAGGCCTATGAGAGTGAGTGTGTATGTGTGTGTACATTTGCATATCAATATATATGTAAAGCCTTATAGAAGCATACACTTCACTTCTGACGTGATAACCACTTGTCTGCTGGTCTATGTGCCATCCATTAGTCAGATGAGCGGTCTGACCCTCTGCCAGAGCATATGAGACCTTGGCCACTCAGCTATTTATGGAGGCTGTTAAAAGTGCGATGGCACATGAGACAAGGCCTGCAGATTAGGAGTATATGACTCATCTTTCATCGTAACTGTCTGAAAATCCCTACCCAAAAGAGAAACAACAGTCATCACTCAAAGGAATGCTTATAGTCGTCATGAAGGTGTCTACACATATTTCAGTGTAATGGCAACAGGAGGTCCCTTTCGTCAACCAATGTAATGGCTGTGAGCTATTATTAAAAATCAGTTACTTCATGTTTGGTTTTTTCAGTTATAGTCACAGTAAAGTCACAGGAAAACCCTCATCTCTCAATGTCTTCACTTAATTGGAAAATAAGCAATGCTTAAAGAAATCTAAAGGTATAATTGGGGGGGGGGGCAATGAACACAATTTTCCACCTACATCAGATGTATTTGATCAGCAAAAACATGCTCTGGGTCCGAATTTGGCTAAGGTAGTCAACAAAAACTGTTTCTATATAAAGACATCACCAGCTCTTCATTAAGGTGTTGCAGACTTGTTGATGTGGTGTAGGATGCAGTATGACTTGAAAATGAATACCATCAATTCAAGCTGCCATTTCAGTCAACACCAGGCTGTGTAAACACAAAGCAGTCTTAAGTAAAGCTGATCTTGGATCAATCATTTGCCAAAATCTAATTCTAGATCATCACTCCAACTTCTGAGGTGGTTTGTGTAAACCGACCCTGTTGTCTGAAAAGTCTGCCAACAGTTTTCAGCAATACAGTGTAGTTCTTTTTTTTTTCTTTATCATTCACAGTAAGTCAAACTGTGTCCTAAACCGTCGGCTAAAAGTCGGCTCCACCTTAATGCTAAGAACTAAACCAAAAGACGTTACAAGGATCCTTTTACAAAAAAAACATTTTTTTGACACTGCCTTTTGAGACCTGAAGGTCATAGGTTCGAGTCCCAGCCCAGGCACTGCTGAGGTACCCTTGAGCAAGTTACCATCCCACTACACTGCTCCCCGGGCGCTGTTGATAGCTGCCCGCTGCTACACATGTGCACGTGTGATGGGTTAAATGCAGAGGTTGCATTTCGTTGTGGTTCCTTGAGCTTGAGTTTGTTCACAATGACAAATAGTCACTTTCACTTCATGTTGGCAACATTAGCCCGGAAGCAAAATTTGAATTTAGGATATATTTCTTGGTTGATTGATTAGGTAAGTGGAAAACTGTTTAAATGTCATTTTTCATCAAGCCATTGCTCTAAAAATTTTATGTTAAAGGTATACATGAGCATTTTTCTACTAAATCTGCCACATCTGTATCATACAGTCACGACAGATGAAACATGTTATATTATTTAATGGGCAGTTGTTAAATTCAGTCAGTAAAGGTAGGCCAAAAAAAAGTTATTTTGCATGACATTTCTGCGCACATCACATTACATAAAAATATTAGCACCCCCAGCTGTAAAAATATAAAAGTATTGTACCAAAAGACTAAAATGATTGTATTTTGAAAAATGATCAAATGTGAAAGAGGGGAAAAAAGGATAAATGTATAGAAAACAAGAATTTATCAAGAACAATGGCTTTTCCTGATGTTGATGTAGTTATAGAGTGCATGGAAGAGGGTGGTCTTTTTCAAGACTTACCAAACATCCCAAGGCTATAGGCTATAATAGTAACAACTGTCGTAGCCCATTCTGCATTTACACTGAAATGGTCAATAACATGTTTGTCTGATCAGCTCGAGTGCCATCAGCTGCTGTGCAATCTTTCAGTAGGCTATTTTTCTGTCCACTGGTTAACATTATGTTAATGACAACCACGCTCATCGTCACAACAAGCATGACTGCCTGGAGAAAAGTCATGTGAGAAGAGATGTGTAAATACAGACAAGGGTCCATATTTGACTGTCCAAATGGTGTCAGGAATTAAAACGAGATCCAATCACAAAATGACCAAATTATTGCACATTAATGATGAATGACTTTTGGCTTTACTGATTGTGCGCTGTTCAAAGGATAGCTTATCCTACAAACACAATAATTATCACACATATCTGGCAACCCCGAACTTGCATGAAATTCTGTAGGATTTTTTTTAAATGTAATTTTTCAAATGATAAATAGTTTTGTCTTTTCGAAACAGTCAAGAGAGCTGAACGTTACAACTATGCCCCTGCAGTCCTTAGCTCTATCAGTTTCCACAGCCATAGATTTAGCCTAGTCTGTTAGTATATCATTGAAAAGCTTTTGTAGTCTAGGCTTAAGCTTAATTCAGGCCTGGCATACCATCCCTATATGTCCAGTTGTGCTTTGGTGCCCTTGAGCAGAGCCAGAAAGGAATCTATCCTGCAACCACAGGCCTCCCAACTGAAAAAACAATGCTCTAAAGTGTTACAGAATATGGCAGCCTGCCTTTTAGTGGCCGTCAATACATTGAACCGCACACAAACAGCATCCTGGGAATAAGCCATAATTAGAACGCATAGGCTGAGATTGGGCTAATTGGATTGGGCTTCTAAGCTGATGTCTATATTAGGAATAATGCAAAGATTAACTGGTCATTCTCAGATTAACACACACACACACACACACACACAAAACACACACATGCATACACGCATTACCAATATTATTACCCAATGTAAATTACTCTCAACACGCATTCATGTACGTTGTAATGTTAGCTGTGCTTTTCAAACAGTTTTAGTTAAAGAACAGCTTAGCCAAAACATGCTAACATGGCTGATGATGAATACAAGCTGGTAACTAACAATAAGAAGAAGTTGGTTTTCATAATGCTAATAGCAAGCAATTCACCTTTTTGATCAAACTGTTCCTTATAGAACCATAAAAGTCACATGATCAAAACTCTGTAAATACCCTCTGTTCACGTTTTCACTGTTGATATACTACTGAAATCCATTTGCACAAAGCACCGGCACCTTCCCCCTTTATATACTATGCATCTGGAACTGTATATAGTAGATTGTGTATAGTTTAATGTTAAATTTTGAACATCTGTACATTCTAGATTCTAATATTTTCCATATTCTCTATTTTATTCTCTCTGAAGCCATCTAAAGGATTGCTCCATTTCATTGTATTCATACAGTTACAATAAAGCTCTCTCATCTTGTCTTATCCTACTTTTTCATTGCTTATGCTGTGGAAGAACCTGAAGTGAGCAATTCATGTGAGGGAAAAAAAAACACCAACATCCCAGAGTTGAAGCTCTGTGGGCTGAAATTGGCTAAAATTATTTTAAGCTGATGTGCAGGTCTAATCAACTGTTACCAGAAACCTTTAGCTGCAGTTGTTGCTGCACAAGGAAGTCACAAAGCAAAGGTTCATATACTTTTGCCACTCACATATATGTAATATTGGATTATTTTCCTGAATAAATATGTCCAAGTGTAATATCTTTTGTTTTGTTTGATAATTGTATCTCTTTATCTATTTTTAAAGCTTGTGCGCAAATCTGAAAGTTTTAGGTCATGCAGAAATATGCAAAATTCTAAACGATTCACAAACTTTCAAAATGAAAGGACAAATGGACAAACAGACCCTAAGGGGTGCCTTAGGTTTCACCAATGAGAAATAAGCTACAAGGCCAGTATTGCAACTGTGCACACCCACCTTCTTCCTGAGCTGACAGTAGAAGTTTGTAGCCTTTTTGTGTTTCTGATTTTGAGATATGGCAAACAGGTTATAGTTTGGTTAGCACTTGTAATAATGCAGGTTAAATGTTATAAGTGCATTTAACTGAGTCAAAGTCAGCCACTAGCTTCATATACTGGTATCACACTTACATGTGTATGTAAAATATAAGATGTATAAAAGGTATAGCACAAACCACCACTCAGTTATAGAGGATTATATACGAAAATTTTATAGATATATTCTTTTTATACACTGTGGAAATGAGGAAGTGTATATTTAATAGTTTTTTGTCCTTATAGAAAAAAAGAAATATATTATATATAATATTTCCCCATAAGAAAGAACCCCACCATACACACACACACACACACACACACACATTATATATATATATACACACACATACATACATACATACATACATACACACACACGTTTGGAATAATAAATAATAAATTTAAGACTTTTCTTCTTGCTTATGAACTGCCAAAGCAACAAACTGACCGCATTTTTTGATTGCTATTCTGACTGACCTCAGTTAGACCCCTGATAGAAATGTGGTGAGTAAAAGACATGATGGATACGTAATGACCAAGTTGCTGGATGCCTTTTTGTTTCACTTTCCTGAAAAGCATGACTTGTCGTTTTGGCAAGCAGGCCTCTACAACAGCTCGTTGTGTGTACTCTCCAAGGCGGGTCAGGAATGGTCAGTGACTCGTCTGGTGTTTCTGGACTGCTAGGCAGCCAAAGGCCAGAGCTGTCGCTGTGACTCACTCCTCAGCTATACACTGACTGCAGGCCTCAGGAGGACTAGCAGCCTGGCTGTGTGACAACCGTCTCTAAGCAATGGTCTGTGTGTTCTTGTTTTTGTACACTGTTTCGACTAGGAAAAGCAGGAAACTAGCACTATAGAATGTTTAACAAAAGCTCATCATTTAATTTAGGATATTGAGGCTAAGGTTACATTTAGGTTTAAATATAAGTTATGAGAGAGAGCAAGAGAGAACGAGAGAGAGAGAGAGTTAGTGTGTGTGTGTGTGGTGTGGTGTGTGGTGTGTGTGAGACAGCAGCATTGAGAGATCAGAGACTGAGCTGCGAAATTGCTGTGGTGTGAGGAAAAGCTTGCCCTGCTGACTCATCATATGCTAATACAGTCTAAAAAATAACAAAACACTACTCAGTTACCTTCTCGATAGGTCTTACTGTATTGTTTGAAAAGGAAAACTAAAAATCAACCAGTGTACTTTGGCCAAGTTTCTTTGTCAGTTAAAATGTGCATTTTAGATATGTTAATGTGGTTAAAACTTAAAATGACATTGTGAACCACAGCAGGATTACAATAGTAATTAGCATTTTTTGAAAGTCTACCTACAGGCACTTCAATGGCACATATACCTGTTTGCTAAAAAGTATATGTTTATATGTTTGAAAAATAGTACTAAATGTTAGTAAATAGTAGCAAATGTAAAACTGAGAAATTGTGTTGTCTTATTTTAAAATATATGCACATTTTAAATTTGATGCCAGCAAACACTTAAAAAATGTGAACAGGCCCATGTTTACCACTGCGTTAAGTCACCCCTTCTTATAACAACACTCATTTGGGAACTGAGGAGAACAACTGCTGGAGTTTTGAAAGTGAAATTCCCCATTCTGGCCTGATGTAGGATTACAGCTGCTCAACAGTTCAGGGTCTCCTTTTCTGTATTTCTCATTTCATGATGCAACTTTTTCAGTGGGTGTGTAGGTTTGGGCAGCAGGTAGACCACTTTATCATCTGGACTGTACTATCACATATTATGTCGTAATAACTGCTTAATGCAGTTTTGCATTGTCTTGCTAAAATATGTAGGTGCTTCTCTGAAAAAGCCATCCTCTGAATGGCAGCATGTGTTGCTACAAAATTAGTATAGATCATTCAGCATTAATGGTGCCATTCAAGATGTTCAAGCTATCAATGCCATCTGCACCCAACACTATCACAGATGATGGCTTTTAAACTGTGCATTGATAAGCCAGATTTTTTTGTTCATGAGGTGTACATCAGTTTCTTCAGACCACAAGACGGTTTTCCAATTTCTTATCTTATATCTATGATTTTCAGGAAAGCAGCAGCATTTCTGGATTATCTTTACATTTGACTTTTTCTTTGGATTGTAGAGGTTTGTTGTAACTCATATTTGTGGATGCAACGACGAACTGTGTTCACAGTCAGAGGTTTTCAGAAAACTTCCCAATCTTCTAAAAGACTTTTAGTACTGTTATTGACCTGTTGCCAATTAACCACATTAGCTGTGAAATGTTGTACCAGGTACTTTTTAAACATTACACAGTTTTTCCAGACTTTTGTTGCCCCTTTTTGCTGTTATGGGTTGGGTGCATTGCCTAAAAACACTTCAGATGTGGATGTAGGAGGAGAACCAACCAACATGTTTCCTGCTGGTCCTTGAGATTTGAACAGGCAACCCTCCGGTCGTATTATCCTTCAGTACACCGCATACCAGCATTCCTACTTATTGCCACCTAATGCTGCCTCTGATAGAAAGGGGTCAGAACACACAGTGCACCACAGTCAGAGCTGTTTCAGCAGCATATAGGGATCTACTCAATATTAGGCAGGTGGTGTTAATATTATGTCTGATCTGTGTATGTGTCAGTATGTATTAACTTTACTTACTTGCACTTACACACTCACACCTATGGGAAATGTAGCATCTCCAACCCACCTGATGTACATGTGTTGTGCTGTGTGAGTGAAAAGCTAAGGTTTTCTGAATAAGCACACATGCTTATGTTGTGCAATAGTAAAAGCAGTAGTGAGGGGAAATGAGGGAGGGATGCCACGCCCCTCCAGAGATAAATGAACAATGGGCCAACATCTACTGTGTAATGTTGTCAAAAAGCTACATCTTGCACTTAAAGTCTGGATTCAGCATGTTTTTCCTTTCAAATGTCCACTTAAAAAAATTTGGAGCCAACGAACTGCTAAAGAAGACCAGTCAGCGTAACTACTTAAATACTGATGGCTGTATCTGCTTAGGGGAAGCATTTTTTGAATAGGTCTGGAACTAGTTCATTTTCCTTATGTACAAAGCACATCAGCATTTGCATTGTGTGTTGTACGTGATCTGTGTGAGCCATCCAGTGACCCTAAGAAAGCACATGCTAGAGGTCAGATGTGTGGGAGTTGTACTAATAAAATTCTACTGTAATGTTGCCCAAAAAAGCCAGGCCTGGTGCTTCCAGCCCATATTTAGTCAGCTTTTCAGAGTTAGCATGTCGATACGGGATCACCTCTCTCTATGTTCAGTAAAATGTGGTCCCAAAAACCTTGGAAAGTGAGAGAAGTCCACCACAGCCCAAACTGTGAAAATGCCACTGTCCAAGCTGACCTTTAAAGGGTGCTCCTTCTAATACTAACCAGCCCCAGCATGATATATTAAAGGAGTTGTCTCCAGGCATCAATGTTTTACGTAAGAGGTGCGAGTGGAAAGGGGCAAGTCACTTAAAAGAGTCCGGAGCGGAGGACATGATATGACCAAGAAGGTTGCATAACTGAAGTGGATGGGTGCACCCTGTACTGTGAGTGGTGTGAGTGTGATGTTCCTTTCTTCTTTTACCGTCCCTGAGTGACACACTGCTCAGTAAGGGACCGCAGCACTTCACACACACATCCCAAAAAAACAACACAAGACCCCATGGCCCTCTCACTGCTTTTTCACTCTTCATCCTTTTCAGTGATTTACGCTGACTCTGCTCCTGCGCACCGTGCCTAACAGCTTTGTGGCTGCACAGCTGGCCAGGAAGGGGAAGCTGGGCCAGGACTTTCTACCTTTAAACTAGCTCAGGGTTAAGTGCCTATCTCCAGAGACAAGTCAAGAGGTTTTGCAGCAGTTTCTCTCTCGTCTTCAACCCTGAAGTTATGAATCCAAACTAAAAATAAGCACACAATTTCCTCCGTACTACACATATGAGAAAAATATTTCACATATTTTGATAAGAGCTTTTAAAATATGTGTAAATTTCTAAAGAAAAACATGGCTAGTAAAATACAATGATCAGCCATAACATTAACACCACTGACAGGTAAAGTGAAAAACATGACTGTCTAGTTATTTCATTAGAGTGGCACCTGTTGGGTGGAGTGGGATATATTAGGCAACAAGTGAATAGTCAGTTCTAAGAGTTGATGCAATGGAAGCTGGAAAAATGTGCGAGAGTAAGGAGCCACTTTGGCAAAGGCCTTATTGTGATGGTTAGGCAACTGAGTTAGAACATCTCCAAAACGGCTGGTCTTGTGCAGGTATGCAATAGCTAGTACCTACCAAAAGTGATCCATGGAAGAACAACTAGCAAATTGATGACCATGTCATGGACACCCAAGGCTCACTGATGCATGTTGGGAGTGAAGGCTAGCCTGTCCGGTCTGAAGAGCCCACAGAAGAGCCACTGTGATTTAAAAAGTGAATACTGTCTGAGAGAAAGGGGTCACAACACACAGTGCACCAAAGTCAGAGCCGTTTCAGCAGCAGGAGGGACCTTCTCAGTATTAGGCAGGTGGTGTTAATGTTGATTGGTGTATATCTTAATATGAATTACCTATATTTGCTTGCACTCATACGGTCACACTTAAGGGCAAGGTAGCATCTCTAACCCACTTGATGTACATTTCTTTAGACTGTGGCAGGAAACCAGAGCTCCTAAGTGAAAACACCCCTCAGAGAACTTGCAAACTCAAGGATCCTGGCCACCCAGCCTTCTTCTTCTGAGGTAACCACACTAACCACTGCATCAGGTCCCACCCTTCACTTACTCTTACTTTTCATACAGTTTTCACAATTACAAAAACAATTACTTTTCAGAAAGACATACATCAGCTGGTTTAATGTAGCCTGGTTTCCTGAAGCTGAAATACTGTAGAAACACTTACATGCAGCTTCATTATCACAAATATCTTTTGAAATATTTTGCATTTCATGCTGGAAATGTGAATATTTTTCCCCACGTAATTTCATACATTTTTGTTAAAACATATTTTTACATATATTATAAATGATAAATTAATATGTAATTAATAAACACATATAAAATGAATAACTATAAAAAATACATGTGAACAACAATGCAAATATATTGCAGTGTATTTACAGTACATATATGTTGGACACTTTTACATATATATTTCTTTCTGTATGGATGTAGTTGACAAGGCAGATTGTAGAAACAGTTTGTGGAGTTGAGTTCAGTACAACATAACACATAGCAGCTGTCCCTAGTTGCTTCTTTAGGTTTGCCCTGAAATTATTAGGCTAGTGGGCAGTGGTGGCCTCGTGGTTAGGACCTTGCCTTGTGAACAGAAGGTCATAAGTTCAAGACCCATTGAGGTACCCTTGGGCAAGGATCTGTCCCGCTACACTGCTCCCCGGGCACTTCTTATAGCTGCCCACTTTTCCATGAGTCAATGTGTGATGGGTTAAATGTAGAGGTCACATCTTGTTGTGGTGCACTTTCTGTGATTGTGTTCACAATGACAAATAAGTCACTTTCTCTAATGTAGCAAACATTTAATGAAAGCTACTAGTTTAGCATCACACAAACTTATACACTTGATTGTTAACCTAGTAAGGTGTTAATTACTCTCACTTGGCAATGTTTTTAAGGTTTTTGGCTTTGTAGAACATCTGGTTATCTAAAAACCAGTAGTAAACATCTCTGCACATATGAGGAGGGGAGTGCCTTTGATTGATTGTTGTCTTGTTGTCTGAAACACTGCTTTCACTTCAAAACATTAGGACGTGCAAGTGTCGTGAAGCCCAGCCACCCGCTGTGGCATTTGCCCAGGTCAGAGGTTCTCGCCCACGTGTTGGAAGCTGGCAGGGTTGGCATGTCTGATGCCCTGCTCCTGTCCACAGATTATGTAAGCAAGGACGGCGTCCCTCACCTCTGGGCGGCCTTACAGACAGCGGGGATCTAATTAATGATGACATCAAGTCACTTGCATCACACATCATGGCTGCTGATGTTCATTTCTCGGACGCATCCGCGCAGCACTACTGGACCGCATTTCTGGTTGCTTTCACCGCAGAGCCAATTGGAACAGACCAAGTCAGACTGACAAAATGGATTTTTGAAGGTCTACTTTAGGGGCCCTGACATAGGGTCTTACCGTAAACAGTACGATAATGTACTTTCTTATTGATCTCCTGCATTATAACCATTCTGACTGATTGATCTACTGATCAATCGGGTTACAGTTCAGTGACCTCACTACTTCTCCCAACCCCCATTATTTACTGCTGGGAAAGAGGTACATGAGGAGGAGATCAGCTTTCTCCTTTTTCTATCACGCTCACTAAGGGGTGCCTAGATCTGGTCCTGGAGGGCCAGTGTCCATCCCAGTTTGGCGATTTCCCTGCTCAGACACACCTGGTTCAACTCACTTGTTAATTACCAGGTAGAGTGGGTGTTTTTGAGGAGGAGAACAACCAAACTGTGCTCTATATCAGCCCATCTGGACTGGAATTGGGTACCCCGATGCTAACTCATTGCTTCCACACACAGATCTACCCTTTTTAGTCAAAGTGACTATTCCTCAGCACCACAACAAAATGTGACCTCTGGATTTAGCTAATCACATGTGCAAACGTGGAGCAGTGGGCAGCTATCAACAGTGTTGCAGGACGGTACCTTGCTCTAAGGTACCTCAGTAGTGCCCAGGCAGGGACTTGAACCTGCGACCTTCAAGTCCCAAAGGCAATGTCCTAACCACTAGGCCTCCACTGCCCTTTACAGGAAAGGTTCCTCAAAGGTTGTATGTACAGTTCTCTAGGATGATAAGATTAAATGGTATAGTACAGTAACATCATGTGGAAGTTCTTCAAATGTTTAACATGTTCCATTCCATTAAAGTGATCTTTGGGGAGCCATAACCAGTGGCATCACTACAAATAACCATTTGGGTTTGTGTTTAAGGGCCAGTACACATCATACGTTTCCTGTATTTTTACCCCTTGAGGTCCACTAATGATGTTTGACTAGGGGTATGTGCCATAATTCATGAATATTTTTATAATCCACTGGAATTAAACAGCATTTTTTAGGCTAAAAATGCAACAAACTTTGACAATTTTTTTTTTATGACAAATTTTGGTTACATTTTGGCCCATTATTCTTGACAAGACCATCTTCCTGTCCGTAAGGTCGATGATGGACTTGATTCCAAAATTCTTAATAAGTGAAAGTGA
>JBBPDA010152086.1:0-19552 GCA_037974385.1 Arnoldichthys spilopterus | reverse complement strand
CTTTTATTTAAAGTTATTTTTAAAATTTTCCTTTTGATGTGCTATCTGTCACTGTTAAAATAAACCTACCATTAAAAAGATACTGTTCTCAGACTTTTCATTTCTTTGTTATTGGCCAAACTTACAAAATCAGCAAGGGGTCAAATAATTATTTCCTCCACTGTATATCTCCTTGTATATAGGTGCCGCAATGGCTTTCGATCAGTTCTTTGGAAGATAGGGCTGTTCATATAGGCTCTTCTTAGCAGGAGTGAGTGGGTTAAATGCCGTACAAAATTCAACCAAAAATAGGGTATTAGGATGGGTTAGGCTGGTCCAAATAGCAGAATGGGACAGGATAACTGGCATCTCATCAGACTAGCTCAACAGAGAGGGAGGGAGAGAGAGAGAGACAGAAATAGATTGTTAGTGATGCTGAAATATTACGAGTGATTAAGAATGATGTACATTGCCTGAGTGCAGACAGGAGCTCAGGTAACATTTGCTATGAATGTAAAACTAAAGCAGAGAGCTAGAAGGAGGCACAGACATGAGAGCATCCTGGGGCATATGGCAGCACAACCACTCAACCATCAACAAACCTGAGTGAACACATTAGAGTAGAGGGGGCAGCAGTTTGGACAGCATCCAAACATCCCAGTTTACCAGAATTCTCTATGCCTGATAAGCCTCCGGATCTACCTCTTATCTAGATCTAACTATCCCACGTCAGAGCCCTGCCTCCCAGCTGGTCCTGATCTTACCTGACAGCTGGGAGTCATCAACGTGGCTTTAAGAGCCTTCCCTGGGCGTATGGACGGCGTGGTTCAAACTGTGTGTTTGTGTCTTGATACCACCATGTCTGGTAGTCAGTTCATGTTAACCCATAGCCTTAACCTTAGTGTTCCATGTCCCGTGCATTGTGTATGCTTGTTGTGTGTCTCTGTCTTTATTAATCGTCTTTTGTTTTCACAACCCAGATGTCCATCCGCATTTGCTGCCCGTACCAAAGCATTACAGATTGAACCACCACCCAGGGAGGCAGCGATGGATATCCTGGAGCACGCGTATGGTACGGTGAATGGCTGGCAGTGCCGTGGGGGCGAGTTGAAGGAAGGGGAGAAAATCCTGGGCATGCTGAGGCAAGCCCAGGTGGTATGCACTGACAAGTGGCTGGATCAGCTAGTCTTGCTGGTGGAGAGCCTGGTGAAGGTCACGGAGAAGGCCCTCAGAGAGAGGGAAACTTCTTGGGGGGGGGTACAAAACCAAGGACAAGGACCCCGGTCAGCTCAGGGTAGCGACCGAGGGTGGGCAGCTTCCCCCAAGTAACCATGGGCTCCAAACGACACCGGCTCAGCTCCATGCGGCGGCATGGGTAAACCGCCACTGAGTGAACCCGCCCCTTTAGTCACGCTCCCCGGCAAGCCTGAAGCCGTACCTCAGATGGTTCCTGCGGCTGCGCCGCTGCAGGGAGAGAGGAGGATGAGAGAGGCCAGCACTCAGACGTCTGCAAGGATTCTGAGGGCTACCCGCAACACCGCCATCCAGACGGCGTCAAGGCGGAAGCAGGTGGATTGCAGCTGTGGTCTCGAGCTTCCGCCATCGAGGAAGGGCAGCCCAGAGATCCTCGCCGCCAAGCCGGGCCTCTCCAAAGTGTCCACGACCCTGCAGGAAGCGGCCACAATGCCGAGCAAGGAACCACCAGCAGCGCCTAGGGACGGGACCGCGGACTCGACAGCAGTCGATGCCGGAAGCTCCCGCGCCCTCCGGGCCCGCAGATTTGAGGGCAGTGGGCGAGGTCGCCAATCCCAGGTCGCGGAAGTCAACGCTGGGAGCACCCGCCCTCCGAGGGCCAACCTATCCGCCAGTGGCTGAGAAGACCGTCACTTCTGGGTCGCAGAGGCCGACGCCGGAAGCTACCACCCTCTCCAGAACCACAGGGGCCTCGTCGGGAAGAGGCAGATCTTCGAAGGGAAGCCATGTGGAAGAGAGGGTGACGGTAGAGAGCCCCGCATTTTCCGGGTTGTCAGAATCGACACCGGAGGCTCCCGCTTCCTTGTCGGCGGGAGAACAGTGGCCGGAGGACAAAGGCGCTGCTCAAGGGACTCAAGGTGGGGCTCAAGCTACAGGCTCCTCAGCCCGGGTCCCCGTGGCAGTCCCCATGGATTTTGCACCCCCGTTTGTTTTGGACGTTGTTTTTGCCCCCCGAGGTGTTCCCCATAGTGTATGTAATGTTTCACAGCACTATGTTTTCTTAGTTTTCACGGTTTCCCCTCCTTAGTTGTTCCCTCAAGTCTTTAGTTTTCCCCTGCCTCCTCTGGGGACGCCCCCAGCTACGTGAGTTCACACTGGGAGGTGTGCCCTAGGGGAGGAGTGATGTAAGGCCGTCCTACGTCGGAGCCCAGCCTCCCAGCTGGTCCTGATCTGACCTGACAGCTGGGAGTCATCAACGTGGCTTTAAGAGCCTTCCCTGGGCGTGTGGACGGCATGGTTCAAACTGTGTGTTTGTGTCTTGATACCACCGTATCTGGTTGTCTGTTCATGTTAACCCATAGCCTTAGCCCTAGTGTTCCACAGCCTTAGTGTTCCGTGTCCCTTGCATTGTGTATGCTTGTTGTGTGTCTCTGTCTTTATTAAAAGTCTTTTGTTTTCACAACCCAGGTGTCCATCCGCATTTGCTGCCCGTACCAAAGCATTACACTAACAGAAGGTCTGACTAATCAAATATGTTTTCAGCCTAGACTTATTGAGACTGTCCCAAACATTATTTGAAAGATTATTTTATAATGGTGGGGCTTAATAATAGAAAGCTCTGGCCCCTGTGGTGACCTTTGCAATGTACTAGCAAGAGACCTGCACCTTTTGATCTAAGTAGGCATGGTGGATCATAAGAGACCAAGAGTTCACGCCGATACTGTGGTGCAAGATCATTTAGTACTTTATAGGTCAATAACAGTATTTTATAGTCAATGCGAAATTTGATCAGGAGCCAGTTGTCATTGTTTACATTTTGAAGGAATTTCAAAACAACTGCTGACATTTACTGTCAAAAGTTAATTTTAACTTCTTTAATTTCCATTGTAAGTTAAGAAGGTTTTATGCCTGTCTTGTAAATTTGTAATTGTACTTTGAGATACAAGGTTTTTATCTGAGACCAATTATGTATTTTGTAAATATAAACACATTTAGAAATTGAGCACAATCAAAGTTGGGACTGATGTACATTTTCCACTGGGTTGCATCACCTTTCCTTTGAACTACACTTTTTATAATTTGGGAAATGAGGATTCTAATTGCAGTTTTTGCAAGTGGATTTTTATGAGCAGCTGAAGTTGTGTAACAAACACTCTTTTTGTGATATGCCAAACATTTACATTTTTTTAAGTGATTAGCAAATCTGTCATAAACTTTGATCAGCCAAATCAGTAAAAATAATATGTACTTGTCACTTTTTTTCTGGAAATGGTGTTTATGCTTGCTTGGTTGTTTATTTGATTGACTGAAAGGAGGGGTTAGCAAAATGGGAGATATTTCAAAAATTTTTTACGAAACCTGATATGATTTGCAATATTAAGGTTTAAAATTGGAACAGATAAAAGAAAGCAGCAATGCTTCATTAAAAAAACATTTAAAATGATTTAAATTTTTAATCTAATTGGATTAAAAAAATAAGTAGTGGAATGTGGTTATAGTCCTTTTTTTACTGACAATATCCACTCAGAAAAGTGTCACCCACCCCCAAAAAAATGTATCTTGAAAATCACTTCATAGAAAAAGGCAAAAACAATATACTTAAGTCAAAGTAAATCACGTTATTCTATTATATGTAAAAAAAAAAAGTACATGTTTTTTTTGGACACTGAAAATGTTGTGACATAATGTGATATAATTGATCACAATAATGATGCATATACTTTTGACCTATATAAACAACCAAAGTCACTTTTGGCTGTATACATCCCTTTTTTCAGCATGCAGCACTGGTACTGTTTATTTAAGAGATTCCCAAAAGTCCCCAAAAACTCAATAAGTACTACACTCTTTATCTGTGATGTTTTTCCTGTCATACCAGTCAAAAACACTTACAAAATGCAACATTTGTTCATGAAAACCATTTTATTCATAGATGTGATGCAAAAAAAACAGGCATATAGATTTTTTTTATATGTTCAAATATAATCAAAAGTAACAATATAAAAGAAGGTTCAAAATAATTTGCTATGGAAAGTGTGAAAAGCTTGCATTATTAAAAAATATTTTTAAAGTATTTTAATATAAAATGTCTCCTTTTTTCCTACAAAGCCTTGATCTTGAACTTAGCATATTTTTTGAAAGACTGTAGCATTCACTACAAATATAAAAAAGAAAGCACCAGCACAGTTAACATTTGAAAACTCTCCAAAAAATGTCTTTAAAAAAAACAAAAACATGTATCAAAAATATATACATATTTCATTTTACAGTGCTTTAGGGAATGGACCTAAACTGGTCACAAAAAATAAACAATAGTGCTGCAGTGGCCTAGGAATTCAAATAAAATCCAAATATCCAAGTCTATGTCTGTCCATGCAGAATACAAAGATGTGTTTTAACAGCAGTAAAATATAAGAAATTCATATGTCCTGTTGAATAGATATATTCAAGTGACAAACTCCAAGACATGCATGAACAGTTAACATTTAACAATTACACACTCTGTCGATATATTGAGGTAAAAGAAGCAACTCACATCCTTCTTTCAAATTTGATGTCAACCTAACTTGCCTTGCCTATCAGCTATCAGGTTCCAAAATGACATGACTGACTAAAGCCCTGCTCTACACCATCTCATACTAACTGATGTTCCATCAAACGTTCAGCTCTGTCTATCTATTTTAAAGGACAATATTCATACACTGATGCTTGCTCAGTGCTGTTTTCACACACAAAAAAATTATGAAATGCATTTTTGACAGATTCAGAAAAGTGATCTTCTCACTTTGTGGTACACAATCTGTTCGATTTAACTTTAATGCAAAGCTAGCCTAAAAGTAAATTTAAAAAAATATCAAATACATTGTTGATTGTCAAGTTGCTTTCATTTCTGCTGTCTTGATTTAAAAATGCTGTTTTTTTGGTCGTTTGATTAACAAAAACCTGTAAATTCTATTTAACTGACAGTACAAAGAAATGATTTTCAGTGTTTTCACTGATCAACTTTTGTAAATATAAATAAATTTAGAATTTTACAGAAGCACATAAACCACTGTATTACATCACCTTTTCTTTTTATAACACTTTTTAATTTTTGAGAACTGAGGACCCTAATTGTTTTAGTCTTGAAATTGGAAATTTTGTCAAATCTGGCTTGATACAAGACTTTAGCCACTCAACAGTCCATGGTAACTCAACCATGATCCATGGTTGTTTGATTCCTGTAAGGGTTAGCACCCGGACGGGCCAGCAGGGGTTTCGTCACCATGGTTCCGTCAATCATGTTTTCACCTGGGCCAAAGCCCTTATAAGCATGGTTGTCTGACCAAGCAGCACGGCATTTTAATTCGGGGTCTCTCTTTCCTTCCCTATTTCCTGTTCCTTTCCCTGGTCCTCTGAGGAGCGCTCCCTCTTGAGTTGAGGCCTTTAGAATTAATAGCAGGCTTGCCAGCCGTATGCCTGGAGCACTGCCTGCCTGGGAGGTCCATGTCTGGCTAGTCTTGTAAGCACTCCTTCCCTTCTTGCTGACGTGAGCGGGGAGGTGGTGTCCCCTTTGCTCTCCAGCATTTTGGCTCTTTGAAAACTCCCATGCTGGCGTCGGGTTACAATTGTACTCTTTGTAATGCTTATTACATTTCTATTAGGAGATTTTGACTGCTGGCAGACCAGTCAAGCACATGTGCTCTGTCTCTGAAGCCACACTGTTGTAGTGTGTGCAGTAAAGACGTTGCCCTGGCAGCAGAAGTGTCTGCCTCCTCATCAGTGGTACCTTTAGACATATGCAGTCACTCATGCTATGGGCACTGATGAACATGACATGTTGGCTTTTGAACTGTTCAATAATAACAGTCTGTATGGTCAGTTTACAAAAACAAGTTGAAATGTCTGACCACAGCACTTTTAGTGCCTTTTAGTCCATCTGAGATGAACTTGGGCCCAGAGAACTTAACACAGAAGAATGATGGTTTTGTCATCTAATTCTCTCACAAAATGTGTCACAAATGGTGATTCATTACCCATAATTGCTTGCAAAGGCTGAGCCTTATGTGGATGCTCAATTTATAACTGCTACAAACTAACCTCCATGTTTACTGTAACTTGAATATTCCATACATGTTCACTCTTATTTAGTTGGTTAGTTAAAGTTCAAGACAATTTACAAATTGCATATTTTTGTTTGTATTGCATTTTACAAAATGTTCCAGCTTTTTCAGAAATGTGGTTTGCAGTTGTCCTTTCCTGGGCAATCATTAATGTTAAAAACTGTTCTTAAGAACAAAATAATTTGTGTTCTTTGAAGGACATAATGTTCATTTCCAGAGAGCAACCGTGAAAAGGCATAACCTCAAGAGATTGACAAGGTCTGAAAAAAAGAACAGGTTCTTGTCAGCTATAAAAGTCACTCAAGATACATTTCGAGGAAGGTATTGTGGCAACTCTGGTAAGCCCAACCCTGACCTTTGATTCAGCTTGTTAAAAGTTGTTTGCTATCAAGTACTTGAATCACACAGAGTATGCAGACAAAACACTGGTGTAATATTCCTTTTTGTTTGATTTTCTTATTTTCTTTCAGGAAACATACAATCAGATACACAGATCATGCTCCTCAGTGGTGTCCTCTTGGTTTTCCCTTGAGCACTGGTTTTCCCTTGTTTCCTTCAAAACCAAGATAAATCATTCAATCAGGATTTACTGCACATTGATTGTGAAAGAAAAATTGCCTTTGTTTTATCTTCTCTGCACATTCACATAAAGCCTAAATGACAAAATATTATTGACATATATAATGACAATCTATTAACAATGAGAGGGTTTTCTACAACATGGTTTGTCTTGGTCATCAATCCTGGTCATCAGTCTATTTAACCCTTTTAATTCTTAATGATCACAGGGTGTGAAGTGTTTTTTTCATTTGCTGAATTGTTTTGTATTTGTTAAATATACTGTATATTTATTTATAATTAATAATAAATATCTTTAGTCATGTGGGAAAGCAAGCCTGTATCTAAATATATAAGAATTAAATTATCACTAATTTGGGGATTTTTGTACTGCTCTGAGCTGGGTAACTGACTACTCTCGCAGATGACACTCTTAATTAACCCCATGCCACAAGATATTATGATGGGTCCTGCAGGTACTGTTGGAATGTAGGCCTCTAGTACAGACTTGTTGATGTCTGCAGGGTGAAACTATTTACATGTGTTGAGCTGCTAGTGTTTCCGCTTTGTTTGAATTAACCACAGCTTGTAAAATATGAATGAGTGACTATATCCTTCAAGCATACTTATTTGCTACCTAATATAAGCAGAATAACAATTATTTTACCTAAATAGTCCACAAACATCAAATGATATTGTATACACTGCATTTTGTCCAAATAAATAATCTATGAATGTACTAAAATCAAAAGTCAATTAGAATCAAATGATTCAGGTTAGGTGCCTTTGAATAGGCCCTCAAATGTCTTTTTTCAAAACCTGACATCTAGAGTCAGGTGTTCTTTTACCTATTGAAGATTGTGGTGTCATTATGCCAAGATCTAATTGAACTCTCTAAGACCTTTACACATTGTTTGGATGCCTATCTTGCAAATGAATTAAGTTTTCTAAACTATTTGAAATAATTCATTGCACAGTAAGGAACATCTACAAGTGGTGTAGGTTTTCCAAAACCATCTGAACGTTTCCATGAACTCCAAGATTTCATCATGGGATCAGAAGGTAACTCTAAATGTTGTTGTGGAAGTGTGCATGTCTATAATCAAAGATAATTGAACACATTTGACTTACATAGGAGGCATGTCAGGAAAAATGTTTGGTTTTCAGAAAAAATAAAACATTACAGCAAGACCACAGGTTGCTAGATAACATAGACAAAGACTATGCATTTTGTAATAATGTAGATAGAGTTGTTTGGTCACAGTAACAGGATGCATGTATGACACAGATCAAAGACAACTTTTCAGAAGAAGAACCCATTTGGACTGTAAAACATGGTAGTGGAAATGTTATGGTTTGGGGTTGCTTTGCCTCCTCAGAAACTGGGTAGCTTGTATTCATTGATTCAGCTATGAATTTCGCATCATATAATGAAGATAATATGAGGCCATCTGTTTAAAAGTTGATGTTGAACTGGATGTTCAACAAGATAATGATCTTAAGCATACTACCTAATTCACCAAGTAATGGCTCAAAAAGAGGTTAAACTTTTTAAATGTTGTGTGGGACTTGAAAAGGGGTATACATACAAGGAATTCTATAAACACTTATATATATAAAATATTTTTAAGGATTCAGTACTAGATTCAAGTGTGCAGGTGTGCAGTACCTTTTAGTCATCTTCCTTGGACTAAACAGATGAGAGACTATATCTAATCAATTCAGGCCATTATTTAAGGTTAATTTATTCTGATCAGATCATGTGACCAAAAAAAATAAATTAAAAAGAAACTGGACTAAAAAAAACTACTAGTGACATTTGAATAGCAAACTTAAATGAAAGTTTTTAAAGCTTCTAAGGGTTAACCATTCTTACCCCTTAATTCAAAATAGTTTATGAATATTATAATCCCAATCATTCAATCAATTTGGCATTACTAAAATGACTGAGGATCATAGGGTGTGCAAAGATGCTAATGCTACAGTTGCTTACCTGTGTTCTGCTTCTCCATTTGATAATCCAGACAAAGAGAATGATCAAAAGAATGATGAGTAAGACACACACCACGGAAACCACTGAAACATTCCTGGAAGATTTATAAGCTGACTGTGTATAGGTGTCAAAGTCTAGAGAGAAAAAAGTACCTGGGGTTATTTTCGTGACAACATCATTAGATGACTGATATGAAAAAGTTGTTAACCAATACATTAGCTTATGCTAGTGGCAAAATGGTTATCAAAAAGTTGTGTTTTTTTTTGTTTTTTTTTTTATTATTTTAAGGTTTCTAAATTGTTGTTTGTTCAAAAATATTATTCTAAAAAGTACTCGTATAAAACCTTAAGTTCCTTAAACCCCTTTAATAATTAAATCAGTTAATATTTCAAAAGATAGTCAGTCATTTCATTAATTTCTTTCCATATCTTTCCATTTAATTCAGTCATCTTTTATTCATTATGGAATTTCTCATGTTTTAGTTTTCTAGCATTGGCATTTCATCTGTAGTGCACTTTTTTTTTTCTTTGCGGGGTTGGGACTCAAGAGGAGGCATTCTGCTTTATTGTCTCTTGGCTTGACTGTGTTGGAGCATTAGCCAAAGCCATTTAGCTGACCTTGTGAAGAGCATCGCAAAACCTGTCATACAAGTGTGATATTGGCATGTCTGATTTTTTAAAGTATTTCCACAATGTTTCAACCAAAATACAGCTATCCTAGTCAGGACCAGCAGGTGCCAAAGCAAAAGCTGTTTTTATGTAAGGATATAAGTGCTACTTCATAGAATACTGCGGCTTCAAGTCAATACAAGGGAGCAGAACTGGCTTTGCTGTCTCAAGGTGGGCAGGATGGCCCTGTCTCTCCGCATCACTCAGCATGATACTCACCAGCACGGGCATCTTTTATCTGACATAATAGAATTGGCATACTCCTCTAAGTACACTGAACTGTCCAATAAATGCAAAATTGCAACATTTAAAGCTAGAGTCTTCTTTAAAGACCTGCCCCTTGTAAAAATTAAAAAGCAAAAGAAGGCTAGTGCTGTTAATTTTAGCTTTACAACTCTCATTGCTTGCTAGCAGCTAAAAATTAAGCCAAAACATTTCACATGATGTTTGATCATTTTCTGTTTTGGCACATGAAACCTAAATGATGTTTTTTTTTTTTTCTTAATTCTGATTAATGATAAAATATATAGAATGAACTAATGACAAAATCAAGCAAGCACATGTTAAGACAGGAATCTATGTCTGGCATGTGGTCTGTCTAACCAGTCTGACCAATTCAACCAGGTCTCCCCAGTGTCATCATAATGGAATGCATGATTTATGTAACTTGTATAAATAAGGAGCAAATAAAACAGGAATGCAACATTTAATTAGTTATAAGGCATCTGTAAACATCTTATATCTGGTGTAACCATTAACTTTTTAGAGCTTCATGTTCTTTAATTATTATTATTATTATTATTATTATAAACATGGTATATCACAGAAAGCTCCAGTTTCACTTACTAATACATTGTACTATGTATGTACATGCTTTAACCACCCTGCTGCCAGATTTATTCAAGTTAAACTTAGGGTCAATTACTATTTATAAAATTATTAATTTATAAAACTACAAATAATATTTAGTATAATATAGAAGTAACAAAATATTAAGATAAATATATAAATTACATCTATTTTTATCATAAAGTAAATATAATTTGTGTAATTTCTGTTGAAATAAAATCTCTCTGAAACATCTTACTGCATATACAGTCACCATACAGAACAATGACTACAACAGAATTTTTGTAAAGCAAACAATTTCCTATGTGCCATTTTGGCTAAACACCACCCTGCTGTTATGCAGACTCACTATTAAAACATTGCACAATTTCCTTTGCTAGAATTCTGGAATTCTCCACCTCACATGTCAAAGAGCTATTTACTGTTATGTTTACAGAGCTTCCAATGGTTCATTTTGTTCTAAATAAAAAAACAGATGCAGAAACAGGAGCTGACCAAATAGTCTTCACACAATCTCCCTATCCGGAACCCCCTGTATAACCTCACAATGGTAAATACCAGATTTGTTCATGCATGTTGTAGTGAAGCTGGCTGTGAGGAGAAGGGACAACAAAAATAAGCAAAGATTATATAATGTACAGACTCTAATCTTTGTCTGAGTTTGAACTTGCCTTATGGTCAATATGGCAGGCCAAATTTTCTGAGCACCAATGTAAGACAAATTTGAACCTTAAAATGCCCTTATGTTTTTCTGTGAGGCCCCCTACAACATAACAGATGACACAGTTATCTGCCATTATTTATTGTTGCATGACTTCTTTTCAAGCTGTCTTGGTCCCTTAGAATTAAAGTGACTAATACATGTATGATGTCTGCTCTGATTGGCTGCCCTGAATTGTCATATTGTCTCATATTTTCAGTGTTAATGTGAGGGGCTAAATTGCTTTTGGCTAAATGGATGGACAAATTTCATTTGTGTATTAATATTGGAAACCCAAAAGAAGGCTAGCAGTAAAATAAAAGTGGCCATTTCTGGCCTAAACCCATGAAAAAATGTTACACTGCCTTAATTTTCCTGATGTGTCATGTATTTTGCTGTGGCTATTTTTTACACAGCTAATCTTATTAATTTAAGAGAGCAAGAACAACTTTTTCTTACTTTTCTAAGGCATTGTCTTTAGTGTCAATAACATTTGTTGCTTGATTTGTGTGTTGTAGCTGTAATGATCGTGCCCTCGTGTTCCACGTGTTCATGTTTTTGTTTTCGTTTAGCTACGTGTCTTGTTCTAGTGTTTAGTTGGAAGTCACCCCCCGCATGTCTTGTAGTTTGTGTCGTGTTCGTAGATTCATGCCGTGTAGCCTTGTGATTCTTCGTGTTGTGTTCGTGCCCCGTTTATGTTTCTCGTGTTTTGCTTTCAGTTCGTGTTTCGTAGTGTTTTCGTTTTTGTTTAATAAATCCTGTTTTATTTATACACCCTGTCTGCACTTGCTTCCTGCTTCAAACACCCCTCACTCGTGGCAGTAGCTTTAAGTGTATTTTAATCATGAAGAAAAGTATATTTCTCAAATACTCACTAATACCCAGTAATACTCAGTTCTTCTGTTGCATTTTTCCCTGTTATAAAACTGTTTTCAATATCCTGAAACTTTGTTGGTCAGTGTTGGTTAGCATTGCTTGCCAGATGTCATTTGGATATGGCACAGAGTTTAGCATACTTAACATAAAGGTGAATGCAACCACTGGCTTCTCTGTGTTTGCAAGCTGGAATGTGAGATCTTATGCACACAACAGTGGGAAACATATTTTTCTTTCCAGGTAGCAATATAATTACATATTTAAGATGTAAACAAAGTCATTAAGGGTAGTTTCATTGTGAATTTAAGACTAAGTTGTCAGAGCACTGGTGATTCATAGGCCATGTGATAATTCAATTTGTCACCATATCTGGTTTTAGCAGGACAGACAGGCTGAACAGCAAAAATGATGGAACTTGTTCTCCAGTCAGATTCATGACACATTTGTATTTTTCGTAATCAGATTCAAATTTGATTTCTGGACTCAACTGATGTGTAACAAGACAGCTGGTGCTTCATCACATGTCACATATTATATCTTCACTGTACACAAAAACAAATGGTAGTTTAACTGTCATTGCTGGGCTCTATTAATATTTTGAGTTAACAAAAAAAACTCATTTATTTAACTGACAAAAGCACAAAGAAATATATTCTATTATTTTAAATAATTGATTTGTCTTTTGTAAATATACACACATTTTAAACTTGATGCCTACAACTTGGAATGAGGCTGTTAAATATACATAGCACAAATGTTTTACTAGACATAGTTGTTAGAAAAATGGTTCATAAAACTTATAAATGCAACAGGTTCAAGTTTTGCCCTTCCCTAATCATTGTACTCACATGTATATATCTATGATGGCAACCATGTATGTATATGCATTGTATATGCCAGCCAGCTAAAAGTAGTTCAGCCCAGACAATAATCCTTTGACTCACCTGTTGAGTATCCTTTAAGCAAAGCTGATGTGCAAGGAAAACAACTTATTTTGTGGTGTACAGAGAAATCTTCATGTCTATTTACCTGTAACCTGTAGATTTACATGCACAAAGGAAAAGGATGGACCATCATAGTAACACGTGTACTCTCCATCATCTAATGCATTGACTTGGCTCAGGATGAGAGAACAGCTGTTTTGTTGGATTCCACTTCTGTTGCAGTATTGTGGAGACATTAGGTTCCTGTCCTCAGTGTACACTATGGTTTCACCCCTCTGCCAGCTGATCAAGGAAGATGTGTTAGAGCAGCTGCAAGGCAAAACCACTGTTGTCCCAATCTTGGCCTTGACATTAGTGCAGTCTGTTGGAAAGAATGTGGGACATGGAACAGGAGGAAAATTTTTACCAAAAAGGTTAAGTCTGTTGAGCTACATAATGCACATGTATGTTCATCCATCAGCCATAACATTAAAACCACCTGCCTATAATTTTTTTGCTCTAAGTGGGGTGAACTGTGTTTTGACACCTTTCTATCCTGCATTAACATTTGGTGCTGCAGTAGTTCTTCTGTGGGATCAAACCTGACAGGCTAGGTCTTCCACCTCAAGCACATGTATGAGCATTGAACGCACATGACCCTGTTGCTACTACACCAGTTGTCCTTTCTTGGAGCACATTTGGTAGGTACTAACTACTGCATAACAGGAACACCTCCCAACTGCCATAGTGGAGATGCTCTCCATCACAAATTGGATAAATTGGACACAAAATATCTTTACACCTGTCTATTTGTATTGCTACCAGCACATCAGCTTCAAAAGCATTCTTCTGTTAACATGCTGCCTAATATATTCCACCCCTTGACTGGTGCCACTGTAATGTGAAAACAAGATAATCTAATTCTTTCTGCCATTAGAAAAAGTGGGCTGTGCACCCAAGAAAATGGATTAAATCTATAAAGTGTTTTGTGCCAGTAAATATATACCAACAAACCATGTCATAAGGTACACCTCCTTGTATCTCATGTCATTGTCTATTTTATCACCTCCACTTGCCATAGTGATGCACTTTGTATTTTACAATTGCAAACTGTAATTCTACATCATGTTAGCCACCTTTGTGCAATGGGAACCCCAGTCAGCAGGTACTGTTTTATGCCACTATCATTTCAGTACCACTGCTCTGCAGATAATCCACTACTCTTCTCAAATGTGGTCCCGAGGCTCGATAAATGAGGTGAAGGGGGCTAAGAAATGATGCAGAGAAACAGACTGTAAACTACAATGTGTGGTAAGTGGATAAGATACACACACACACACACACACACATAACTTGGTATATAATAATATAAGTCAGTCATTGTAATTTGGGTAGTTAGGATTAGAATAAGATATAAATAAGTCTCAAACCAATAATGTAATTGCCTTACTCACCAGCCATGTACACTGAAAAGAGCAATGTGATCACCACTGGATGCCTGTTTCCTGAGATTCGACACATTCTAGCATGTAATCGAGTTTTATTCACATTCAGAGTTCCTGATCTCTCAGTAATGATGGTTTATGAAAGAGTGGTTAATGAAAAATTTAAGCTAAAGTTCCTGTCCATCCACCATCCAGACTGCTCAACAAGTAGCCTCTACACAGTCACTGTTAGAAAAATGTCTCTCCAAAGTCCATGTCCGAACGAATACAACATTCTTTCACTTTTAAACAGTGACTCAGCTCACTTTTAAACAGTGACGCACCCCCCACCCCCCGTCTTACAGTTGTCACGGTAGTGCTCTCCAGAGCTGCTGCCACACTTAACAGAAACAACAACAAAAATAGCTCTGATACTTATCAGTTTGATCTTAAATGCTGGAATCTCTCAGCCAAACCATGTGTCATGTTTTGGCAGCCGCACATTTCAACTGGATAAATGAACAGAATTGTTGACCTTAATAATAAAAACAGCTTCACACCTAAAATACTTATAACTGCTATTAACTGTCATGAAACAGGAATTTGTACTCATTTTTATACTTACACTTTTATGCTAACTTTATTTGTAACTCACATGGATACACTGTCCAAAGGCATACATGCAGGTTGATTGAAAATACTACTTTGCCCTTATTAAACATGGCTGTGTGCTTACATACTACAAATAAAATCCTGTATTCATTTTCAAAATAGGTCAGTCACATGGAAAACGTACATTATTATATTTATCACACCTTCAAGTTCTTAAAACTTAGAATCAGGTTGTTCCACATAAAAGGGTGTTAGTTACAACCTCCTGCAAGTGGAACCCAGCTTCTGAAGCCAATGGTGTATTTACTTTATTCACAGAAGAAAATTATCTGTTGGTTCTTTTATTGAATAAATGAGTAAATCAAATTCTAGTGAAGTTCTAGAAGTAGGCAAGTTCTAGGGAAACTAACTTTTTAATATTTTACTTCTCAGTGTTTACATACATAATGTTGATAATGGGAAAACAGAGGAAAATCTAAAGGGCTAGCTGAAAAAATAATAGAATGATGCCCTGCATGTACTCAAAGCAATAATAAAAGTTATTCTTAACCAATTATGTTACCATTTAATGACCAACCGAAGCTGTGATTAAACTTGCCTTAACAAGGATACAAGCATAGTACATGCACCCTCCAAAAGTGTAATTTGATGCCACTTGCATGTCAACAAACAATTTGGTAAGAACTCTAAAAGAAAGCCTCTCCTTTCTCAGTACATGATTTATCTGTTTGGTTTTTTGGAGGGAGGTTCACTTTTAGAATGACTCCTGACTGACCTTGTATCTAATATTAATAAGAGTATTAAACCAAACAGCATGTAGTCAATATCTGCTGAGTTGAATACCTTGTGTGTTTCAGCTTGGGGCAGTTAACACCATGGCCTCACAGCAAAAAGGTCCTGGGTTTGATCATTGGGTTGGCCACTGGTGCCTTTCTTTGCAGAGTTTGCAAGCTCTCCCCCTGTTCATGTGGGTTCCTCCCACTGTCCAACAGCTTGCAATAGGCTGACTGGATGTTCTAAATTGCCCATAGGTGTGAGTGTGCACAAATGGTTATCTGTTTATGTGTTGCCCTGCGATTAGTTGGCCTCCTGTCCTGGGTCAGCTGGGACTGGCTCCAGCTTCCCTGTGAGTCGAAGTGGAAGAAGTGGCAGCAAGAGTTTAGAGATAGGCACCCGTGGCTGACCCGGAGATCAAATTGAGTCATGTTATGAATGTTGTGTAAAAGTTTTAAAACAGCCTAATACGAAATTAGTATTGCTTGCTAGCTTCTTATTTAATTTTTCATCCCACCTCAAAGGGTGCAGCAATTACAGTCTTTTACTACAGTCTACAGTACCTGTAGAAAATGGCTGCACCATATAAGATGGAACAGAAAACATTAAATAAGAAGCAAATACAAACTAACTTCAGCCTCTGTGGCTATTGCTGACTTAAAGTCAAAGTTAAGGCAACTGACTCTAGAGGACTTGGAACATCCTTATAATCTTTGTGGCTGACCACATGAGCTGAACAAGCGCCCTGCTCACCAATACTCTCTACATTTTCCACTTCACCCAGGAACCTGCAGTTAAGCTCACTGAACAGTTACAGACTTAAGGCTTTGCTTGCAAATGCAGTAGGATATGCTCAACAGTCATTAGCTGGTACAATGACTGCTGAAGTTTGCCTAAGAAAGTAAAGGTGTATAAAAAGTTGGTGTTAGCAAGGACAGCACAGTTCCAGAGCTCTTCTGAGATAGATGAATGGAGTGCAGGGTTTAGCTCTCTGATTGGGCAAACTGGGAGGTCATCTGAATAACAGAATATTTTGCATACAATCCTAGTGGAATCGTGCCTGCTGTGAACTTCCTGTCTTTGTCACCCATTGGAACATTATAAAAACTTAATGCATGTTCCATTGTGCTAAAATTGTAAATGCTGCCAGACTGAAAGCCAAAGGAGTATAGCATCTGAACAGAACAAAGACAGAAAAAGCATCTTAAACATTGTCATTGCTATTGCCTCAGGAATAGAAAAATAGTGTCAGCTGTTTTCATCAGCTTCTTGATAATCCTTGCACAGTGCTCCCCTTACTGGTTGGAGATTTAGTAGCTTTTATGGTTTTAAAATGACAACAGGTAAAAGAATAAAATATAAGTTAACAAAATATTTTTATTTAACATGATGGACTGCACTGCTAGAGCTGAATAACTGCAGTATATGGCCATGAGTTTATGTTTTGTGTTATGATACTGTAGATTCCCAATGGGAATAGGAACACAAGTGCGGGTAAAAAGGAGAAAAGGTTTATTGAAAAAATCACAACGTCCAGAAAAAGGTCACGAACCGGCAAACAGAAATGTCATAGGATATCCAGAATCGAGGTCGGAGTACGTGCAAAAGTCGAGTCGACGGCAAACAGGAATAATAAGGAATAGGCAAAAATGTAGTCAAACAAAATGAGCAAAGTCAAAAACATGGCGAACAGATATAACACGGGCTAGGCAAGAATACGTAATCCAAAGACAGAACAGGTCAATATTGAAAAATCCAAACAAACAATCCAAAACGCTCAGAGTCGTAGTTAAACTAACGAAACCTCGCAACGTGGTGCGAGTGTCTGTCCCTTTTGTTGTCTGTCCTGAGTTCCTCAATGAGTCCCACCTGGGAGGGGCGTGGCCATTCCTAGAATTCACGGCCTCTAGGGGAAGCCAAGACTCCCCTTATATTTTGGATTTATGGGCAGTGGTGGCCTAGTGGTTAGGACGCTGCCTTTGGGACCTGAAGGTCGCAGGTTCGAGTCCCGACCCGGGCACTACTGAGGTACCCTTGAGCAAGGTAGTGTCCCATTACACTGCTCCCCTGGCGCTGTTGGTAGCTGCCCGCTGCTCCATGTGTGCACGTGTGATGGGTTAAATGCAGAGGTCACATTTCGTTGTGGTGCTTGAGTGTGTTCACAATCACAAATAGTCACTTTCCTTCCTTTCCTTAATAGTTTAATATTATAGCATTTGTTTAGTATGCATGTGGAATGAATTTACACAAACATAGGTATGTTCTCTTTAGTACAAGGGTGCATGATTAGGGGTGGCCTTGTGGATAGGGCCTTGCACTTGTGAACAGATAGCTGCAGGTTAAAGTCCTGACCCACGTACAACTAAGGGTACCCTTGAGTTAAGTCAATTTTATTTCTATAGCGCTTTTTAAATTTGAATTTGTCATAAAGCACCTCTACAGAATCTGCGTCTAAGCCCCTAATGAGCAAGCTAAGATCAACAGAGGCTGTAGGAAGAAACCTTGAGAGGAACTAAGGCTCAGAAGTGGAACCCATCCCCCTCTGGTCGACACTGGATTCCAATATTGCAATACATGTGTCATGACAGTAGTGCTTTGTGCCAGGTGAGCTCGGTTTCACACGTTTTACAAATGTCTTTTTAAATCATGTTAATGGGCCCACATCATGTAAAATAATGCATCTTGTATTATTAAAATAAAATACTTTGATGCATGCAAAAACAATGTTAAAATTTTACATTAGTTCAAATTATGTTAAAGTTTGTTGGTTAAAACAGTGGGAATCTTTTTTTTTTGTAAATTTGTCAGTTAACATTTTTATTTTTATTGCAATTACAAAATAGGGGTCATAACCTTTTACTGTAGTCTTTGCCATCAGTTTTTCCCTTCTTTTAATTAAATGTGTAATAGTGGCACAAATGTCATCAAGCTACGTAAGATTCATTGCTAATGGTTTATTGATGGCCAAAAAATAATCTAGTGGTTAGGACATTGCCCTTGTAAAATGAAGGTCGCAGGTTCAAGTCATCGCCTGGGCACCAATGAGGTACCCTTGAGCAAGGTACCGTCCCACTACCCTGCTCCCCGGACGCTATTGATAGCTGCCCTCAGCTCCATGTGTTCATGTGTGATGGGTTAAATGCAGAGGTCACATTTCGTTGTGGTGCTTATGTGTGTTCACAATGACAAAGAGTCACTTTCACTTTATTGCCAGTAATAGCAAAGTATGAATGGGCAGTGGAGGCCTAGTGGTTAGGTCATTGCCTTTGGGACCTGAAGGTCGCAGGTTCAAGTCCAAGCCCGGGCACTACTGAGGTACCCTTGAGCAAGGTACCATTCCACTACACTGCTCCCCAGGTGCTGTTGAGAGCTGTCCACACACACTGCCTTTCTGTTTTTCTCTCAGAGATAGACATGTGTGTGCTGTGTTTAGGTCTGGTGTGAGCTCACAGGCATCTGCATACAAGAAGAGAGATTATAGGAAAGAACAGTTGAAAGCAGTTGTAAAAAGCGCTATATAAATAGACTGGACTTGAACACCAATGTCTATGTGCTTGCACATTACACTCAACATAGTAAACTTACACTTTCTTAGTCTTGGTTTCATCATGATCTTGCCTGTATGTTTCAGGAAAAAAACACACACACACAAACACTTATTCACAATGCAGAAACTTAATTACTCTTTCAGAAAAAAACGTCCCTGTTGGTCATGCTATTATAGAAGATCTTTGCAATTTCCTTTAGTGGGATAGACATCTCCTGTTTTTCCATTTTTGATGGTTCAGCATCATTCAGACTCAGAAGTGAAAGTGACTATAATAGTTCAAGTTCAAGTTCAAGTTCAAGTGGTTTATTTGTCACCTACATAGTTATACAAGTACAACATGTAGTGAAATG
>JBBPDA010152058.1:0-19556 GCA_037974385.1 Arnoldichthys spilopterus | reverse complement strand
GCGATGGGTTGGCCTCCTGTCCTGGGTGAACCCCGCCTTAGGCCCGCAGTCAGCTGGGATTGGCTCCAGGTTCCCTGTGACCTGGAAATGGAAGAAGTGGTTGGAATATGGATGGATGGATGGATGGTTGAACTAATCCCACTTCATGGTTGATATGGTCATGTTGTCTGGTTAAACTGGTAATGTTCTCTGGGTGATCTACATTATGTTCTCTGGTTTATGTTTTCTGGTTGATTTGATTATGTTGTCTTTGTTTTATCTGATAATAACCCTGAATACTCTGGAGCTATTTTCACTAGTTTGATGTTCCCAGGTTGATCTGGTGATGTTCTCTGATGGTCTTGAGTGTGAAGTTTATTTTTTTTTCCAAACATAAGATTTTGAAATAAAAATAGCAATGAACTACCTGAATTGCATTATACCCCTGTGTGTGTTAAATACCTCATGGTAATTGGATGATCGTGTAAATGTAAGTAACTTCAGTTTATCTCATTAATGTCCTGTAAGAAAACTTTTTTCCAGAGCAGAGCTGGAGCAGGGTTAATTACTGGGCTCTTGGACCCTCTGGGATCCCCTTTACTATACCCCTTGCCTGTGTCCCAGTTTCAATCTATATTTTACAGGATATCACATACAGAACTTACTCTTTAAGAACTGGCAAAGATGAAATTGGTGTCACTTTGATTCCTTATGATTTACACTAGATTCTTCATAAAAGAAGGGTTTCATCTTTAAAATTGTGATAAGCTTGGCATAGCTGAGAATCCATTTTCAAAAGTACACACAGAGACTTACTCAACCAATATTCCCAATACTGTGCTTCAAACAGAACTCTAAGGGGAGCAGTGCATTTTAATGAGATTCACTCACTCGAGTGTGTCCAGCTGCATAAAAAAAAGGCAAATTCTGCTTCTTTAATGTATACGCAAAGAAAATATATATTGGGGAAGAATGAAATCACACCATGCTTTATTTATTTGATTTTGGCTGGTGGAGGGATCTGGAGATGAAATGAACATCTGTTCAGAAAACCAGAGATGACAGACGTTGATGATAGGTGAGTTAATGTTATTCAGTGAATTAATGTGAGTTTATGCTTTATGGAGCTCAGGATGCATATGCATAGTCATTTTTGAGTCTGCAACAATTAGCTGGCAGAGCTGATCATTGGTTAATGATTACTGTTATGGGAAAAAGCCAATGTGCAAACACGTGCATTTAATTAAAGGAACAGCGAAACATCCAATTTTACAGAATTGTCAGCTTACTCAATTAGCCAAGATATGTTTAGTGTCTAGATTTTGCTTCTTTAGTTTAAAACTGCATCCATGAAGCTAACAATGCTAACAATCAATAGAACTCTAGTAATTGCCATTAACTACATGACCAAATGTTTCTCTCAGCCTGCTTAAACTGCATCCAGATCTTTATTAACATATTCATGTGGATTCAACTAGTTGGTATGATCTTCATGAAGTTCTGGAGGCAGTCATATCAGACTTAACACTGATGCAAGCTATTACAAAATGGAATTGCAGTACCAACAAAACAGCTCTCACAATAAGCGTATGAACTCCACAAGACCTCTGAAGATGTGCTGTGACATCTAGCATTAAGGCGTTAGCAGCAGATCCTTTAAGTACTGTAAGTTGTGAAGTGGGGTCTCCATAGATCACATTAGTTTGTCCAGCACAGCCCACAGATGCTCTGTCAGACTAAGGTCTAGGGAATTTGGAGGCCAAGCCAACACCTTTGTCATATACCTTGAACAGTTTTTTGCAGTCTGGCAGGTTGCGTTATCCTGCTGAAAGGGGCCTCTGTCTTTCGGGAATACCATTGTCATGAAAGGATGTACTTTGTCCACATCAATGTACAGTATAGGTAGGTAGTAATGGGTCAAAGTAACATCCACAGCAGGATGTTGCCCAGAGCATTACACTGATGACTTGTCTTTTTCCCATCGTAAATTCTGGTGCCGTCTCCTCCACAAGTAAGCTACGTACATGCACCTAGCTGTCCACAAGATGTAAAAGAAAACGTGATTCAGACAAGGCCAGTTCAGTGCCCAATGTAGGCACACAGAGGTGCAAAAGGGTCAGCATGGGCACTCTGACTGGTCTGCAGCTATGCAAGCTACAATGCATTGTATGTTCTGATACCTTTCTATTATAGACAGCATTCATTCTGTGCTACAGTAGCTCTTCTGTTGGATTGGACCAGATGAGCTAACCTTCACTCCCCAAGTGCACTGTTCAGCCTTTGGCACCCAAGACCCTGTCACTGGTTCACCGCTTGTCCTTCTTTGGACCACTTTTGGTAAGTACTTACTACCGCGTACCCCACAAGACCAGAAGAGTTTTCATCTAGCCATCACAGTTTGTTTATTTTTCCTACTTACAACACATCAGCTTCAAGAACTGACTGTTCTCTTGCTGCCTAATATATCCCACACCCATTGAGGAGTCACTGTAACAAGATCAAAGTCTTTCCATTGGTTTTAATGTTGTATCTGATCAGTATATACTGAGTGGATCATGGTCAGCATGAGTGATGATAATGTTGTTCCACAGAGCTGACAGAGGTGTATGGTTCAGTCAGGTAGAGACCAGAACAGAGTCTCTTACGACAACTTCATGACATAGACTGTGGTGACCATGATAGAGGGTGACAGACCATGAGGGCATGAAATGGCCCAGTTTTGGTCTCAGACTCCCTTGAGCTTCAAGAGGAATGAGATACACTGGATGTCAGAGAGTGAGGGAGTACAATATGTTAAGGATAAAGTCTACAGCAGCCTGAGCCAGAATAGAGTATTTATGTAGCAGAACTACTCAGCTCTCAATCATGTACTGAAATCGGTTTTCACTAGCCTTAGCTGTGTGAAGATATCTGTCTATCCATCTGTCTGTCTGTGTTGGAAGTAACATGTTAAAAGTATCATATTACTGTATTATCTTATCTATCAAGCAAAGGATGACACATTTGTAGGCATAAAACAAAAAAAAATGTCTACTGGAGGTATGGAATGCTATTCTTTCTATTCTATTTTTAGCGTTTTGATGATGGTGGAGAGTGCTGTTGAAACCTCTCGAAATCTCATATTGGATTTTGGATGAAGCTGTCTGGTGACTGCGAAAGCCATAGTAAAAAAACTGACATTGTTTTAATACTTACCATTCAGTGACATCTGATGCCCTGTTCCTGAAAAAGACCACTTTTATGTGGATAGGAATGTTTTATCATAAATATGTTTATTCATCTATTTACTCATCCACCTTTCCATCCTTCCATCAATCCACCCACTCACCCATCCATCCATACCTACATTGACTCATCAATACACCCATCCACCCACTCACCCATTTCTCCATCCATCTACCTGCCCATCCACCCACCCATCCACCCAGTCACCCACTCCTCCATCCATCTATCCGCCCATCCACCCACGCATCCACCCATCAACCCACCCACCCATCCAGAAATCAACCCATCAACCAACCCACTCACCCACCCATCTACACATCCATCTATCCGCCCACCCACTCACCCATCTACACATCCATCTATCCGCCCACCCACTCACCCATCTACACATCCATCTATCCGCCCACCCACCCACCCATCCACCCATCAACCCACCCACCCATCCACAAATCAACCCATCAACCAACCCACTCACCCACCCATCTACACATCCATCCAAACATCCACTCATCCACCCACCCACCCATCAACCCAATCCACCTACCCATCAACCCAATCCACCCACCCTCCAAACAATCCATCCATCTGTCCATTCACAGATCTATCCACCCACACACCCATCCACCTATCCATCCATGCATCCGTCTATCTACCTAACTATCACAGGTTTGGTCACAAAATATTCATATTACACAGACGTTTGTGAGGTCTTGTATGATAGTGTCAAATAATATAAGACAATCACTTTCCCTTGTTCAGTCAGCCTTAGGCTGAAAGAACATTGTTCATTCAATTCTGTCATCTTGAATCGGGAGGAACTTGTAGGGAAATCATAATGAATCATTGTTCTACCGCCTGCAAAGTGTGAGCCGCTATCTAATCTGTGATTAATATCCTGAACAAGCTGAAGTTCTTGGTACAGGCTGTCAGAACAAAACTGGCTGCAGCTGGGCAAAATCTTCTGACCTGATGTCAATGCCTGTTAGCTAATTATGTGCTAAGATTTTATATGTATTGTGTAAGAGAACTAGCATGCATTTTAGCTATAGGGGGTTTGTACAGCAGGTTGACTGACTTCAGCTTTAAAACACTGAGATATTTTTGTCTCCAGAGTGGTTTAAAAACTTCAGCATTTTAGCCCACGACCAAGTTTAACTGTTAAGTATGAGAGAGCCAGGCCGATGCCCCAGGCAAATCAACCAGGCTTAAAAACATCACATGGTTTCACTTTATTATCTGCTTTTACCATGCTGCAGGAGTTAGAGCATAATACAGACCAAAAATATGGTTTTCCTGAGAAGGAGTAAAGTAGGTCTATTACACCTCTGTCATGTCATGTTACACCTTTATATAACACATACCTATGCGAGTTTAATGGTGTTGAGTGCTGTAACGGTGCTTCAGTTACATTCTACCCAACTGCTCATTATATTTTTCTCTGCTTTATTTGGTTTTGTTCAATCTTGTTGTTCTTTTTGCTTCACTTTCTCACCTTCTCCTTGCTGTTGTGGTTTCTAAGGCATGTTAAATGAGTTTGCTCACATTCTGGCCCTAACCTCCATCTCCTGAGGCCTTTTCCCCTCACCTCAGGGGTGCTGAAGTGTGGCTGATACTTTTAAGCCTTGATTGCAGGAAAGAGTGGCTTGGTTTATTCATGGCTCGCTGCATGGGGACAATTAATGGATACTCATGCTTTTCAGTGGCTCTGCGGCTGCTGCGCGTGGGCCTTGCAGGCTTCTAGCAGAGCCGGAAAGTTAGACTCAAAATTGCTGCCTCGTTCTTTAAGCACTGTTTATATTATATAATTTATGTTGTATCTTTTTTTAAATTATAATTTTTTAACAATTGTGGAATTTATATATTTATGAATATATATTTATATATATACGCATCTAGTGAGGACAGAATATGATCCAGTTAATCCCTTTTACATATCCAATGGTTTCTTAAAGCAGGTACATGTTGTACTTTTCATTTTTAACCATAACAAATGGGGCAGTCAATTTTTAAGGCATTCAGTTTTGAGTCAAAACTCCAGAAAACATCCATCATGCATTAATCATTTTTCCACTGAGTCAGCATGAATTTAAGTGAGCTGTAAAGTACGGGGTATTAAAGCAAATCAGAAATGGAAATGTTCGGTTCTACAAAGTAATGTAAATGAGCAAAACAAACTTGTTTATCTTACCAGGACAGAGTTGAGTCATGGGGGAATGATGGTCATTACATTTCACCATATTAGCTTCAACTAGTAAGAGCTAACAGCTCCTCCTCAAACAGTCTTGATTCATCTTCAATGTAATGCCCACTTGATTGGGAACTGATGAGAGGGCAGGTACTGCTACATTTTTTGTAGGTGGTCAGGGCAGAAGTATCAAAGTACTTTAAAGCCCATGACTCACTGGTGGCAAAAACTAGACATGTACACCAAACAGCCATAACATTAACACCACCTGCCTAATGTTGAGTAGGTCCCTCATGCTGCTGAAACAGCTCTTGACTGTGGTGCACTGTGTGTTCTGACCCCTTTCTATCAGAGTCAGCGTCACTTTTTAAACCACAGTAGCTCTTCTGTGGGATCCAGCCAGACAGGCTAGCTGTCACTCCCCGCATGCATCAGTAAGACCAGTTGTCATTTCTTGAATCATTTTGGTATGTACTAACTAGTGCAAACCTGGAACACTCCACAAGAAAAGTCACTTTCCTCACTTCACCATTGTCCACGTCCACACAAGTTACATATTCAAGAGTCAGCTGAATTTGTTCAAACTTTGGTCCTACCATGCATAGGCTGATAAACACACATACTCCACCACACCACACGCACACACGCACACTCATGTCTCTTTGATGTTCATTGTATTAGATGATGACACTTGCTCTAAGGTTAAAATAGGAAAGTTCAGCGTTGTTCAGCGTGTGCCACGTTTCGTGGCTGTGGAGGCCAATGTGTGAGCTGCACACTTGTCCACAGATAGGGCAAGGACATCCAGATATAGGGGTAATGTCAGCTATCCCCTGCTGCCGTTCATTACGTATCTTGTTCCTCCTCTGTTGGACGGTGTAATGTATTTGTTCAGTCAACGTGGCATGTGGATCTGTCAAGCACCTGAAGTTCAAGACAAGTGGGGTTTATGTTATTGCACTTCATGGGGTCTTTAGTATAATCCTTATGTGAAGTAGGTACTGTATGTGTGTCTACCGTCTTAATCTTAGAAAAATGTAACCTTTGAATTAGCTCCAAGGAGTGGCTGGCGGTCAAATTGCATGTTATTTGGAAACAGTCCGAACTTCAGCTTTGGCCAAACCAGCACTGAGACCAGCAAGTCGTCCAACCTTAAAAAAAAAACATCAGAAAGTAAATGAGCAATGACTGCCAGCCTTGGCAGCCATATTTAAACTGTCTGTGTGCCAAACTGGGTGAAAATCATATATCCGTTGGTGTGCATGATGAGAAGAAAAGCGTTAAGCACGAAACAGGGGTCAATATCAACAAATATTGTTTTGTTTGGACTAAAGACAAAATTTCAGTGGAAGTTATGCACTGTGAATTCGATTACTTGTGATGGGAGAAAATTGTGCGCACACAAAATAGTCGGGTGCCCTTGATTTGAAGTGCAGTAGAGAATACAGAGAGAAGCTGTGCGCAAACAGAAGTCCGTAACGACATGAAAACTTGCAGGCACGTTCAAAAGATTGTGTGGCCATTTGGCATTGAATCACAGTCCTCCAGCAGAGACAGAAAGCAATTATTTATCGCCTCCCTGGCCAACAGGCCCCAAATTGCCATTCGTTTCATCAAGCACTGTTGATATGCCTTGATGGAGACCCCTGATCAGCCTACCCAGATCTACAATCACATACAAACACACCACACACATATCACGTGGTTCAATGTCAGTGGCAGCAAAGGACTGAAGTGATAAGAAGCAGAGCTTTGCTTGGAACAAAATTGACTTCCATTAAACACCGTGGAAGCAGGGAGGAGGGGAAAGGGCAAGTTAGAGAAAAGAACCTGTCGAGGCCTTTGTCCTCCTCTAGTTCTTCACCTTACTCCACATTAAAAGAGCCTGATTAGAAGCTTAGCCAGCACATTAACGTGCTAATGCTCCAGGGATCTGGCCCAGGGCTGCAACTGAGGACTTTCACTTAGCAGTAAAAAGCCTCTGTACGCTTTATCATCGATTAGGTCACACTAAAGGTTCAAAAGGTTGCCCTCATCCTTTTTAGAAATTCAAAAGTGATTGTGGGCTTATAAATACTAAAAGAGGGAAAAAAGAATAAAACTGGGCTTTCTGTTCCCAGAATCCACCTGCCACTTTGTGTAAAAAGTGCCCCATTAGAAATGGGGTTCAGTAGAGATGGTCTAACATTCCTAGTTTTGATGTCTCTGTGTGGGGAAGGGACCAGATTACCTGTAGGAAACCTACACACACATGGGAAAATGTGCAAACTCCACAGAAAGGACCCTGACCACCCAGGCTGGGAATTTAATCCAACACCTTCCAGCGACAGCACTTTGTCATGCCACCACATGTAGATAAAGTCAGCATCCAGAATATCTTTTATTTGAAATATGGTAGCCAAATCTAATGACTTATAAATGATAAAGAAGGATATTAAAATTAGTTCATTATAGTGTATAGTGTATATATTGTGAATATTTATATCATTTTAATACATTACAACTAGCGTTACTTAAAATATTGAATAACTTCAATTGTATGAAATAATTCTTTATTGTTTAGTCAGTATACAGTAATCAGCCATAATATTTCCCCCATCTCCCTAATATTGTAGGACCTCTTTATGCTGCTAAAACACCTCTGACTGTGATGTACTGTGTTCTGACCCCTTCACTACCCACATGCGTCAGTGAACTTTGGGTGCCCATGACTCTGTCACCAATTCAACAGTTGCCCCTCCTTGGATCACTTTTAGTAGGTACTAACTGCATACCTGGAACACTTCTCCAGATCTGCCATTTTGGAGATGCGCTGACTCACAACAATGCCCTTGTCATAGTGGCTGTTGTCCTGACACTCGCCTATTTTTCCTGCCTCCAGCACTTGCTCTCTATTATATCCCACCCCCCTGAAAGGTGCCACTGTAATGAAATAACTAGATAGTAATGTTGTACAGTCAGTTGTATTGTAAATATTTATAAAATTTAAATATTATACATATTTAATAATTTAACCGTTACTATGACAAATGACTGAATGGTAGTGTGTTGCAAGATTTAAAAGTCAATCTTGTTTCACACATGTAAGAGCAATCCTAGCTAACTTATCACTAGCTTATCACTAGGTGTTAGCGCTAATGCTAACTTAATGCTACGCTAAAGCATAAAAAGTATGCTTACTATCCACTATTACTACTTAGTTGCTTTTCAAACCGGGTCATTTTTAGTTTTATTACTATATTGTGATAACCAAACTGACCAGATAGTGATGGAATAGAAGTGGAGAATGCTTTAATGTGAACTGTGACACAGCCATGACAGTTAGGTTATGCTGCTAACAAATGCTAGCTAGCCAAGTTATAATGCCACAGCCCACATTTTTCATTGTCCATCTACATCCAGTATTTTGGAGCATTTCTGTTAATCGTCCTAAAGTGGGTACTCCTGCCACTGAACTTGTAAATGTTTTGTAGTCTTGACCCACTCAGGGAAACCCATTAGTCGGCCACTTTAAGACGACCTACTCTGATATACATTGGATAATGAAAATTATGACATAAGTTGTGACATGAGAGTCACTGGCTGGCAACTCAAAATGGTTCTGGCCTACCAGGAATTCTTTTGATCCTCCTGGCCTTACCATTCCAACAGTGACTAAAGAAAGTGTTAAACGCCAAACCCACCCTACCCTCTTACAGTGACCATTTGCTATGGCCAATTTAGACACTTCAGGTTAGTGGCTATTGTGACAAACTGGCTATGATGTTAGGACACTGCTCTACCGCAACAACCCCTCCCCTCTCTGCTATGAGTGATGTAAGTATTCCTCTAACAGCTCTAACATTCAGTAATGGGAAACGAGTCCAGAGTAAATCAAAACTGCTCAGCTCTAATTGCACACACTGCGGTTATTGGTGTCAGCACTGTCCTCAGGGACACAGTCAGACCGATACACACCGAGCTCTAAATGAAAGAAGATACTTCAGCAGCGTAAATCAAAAACATTCCCGTTCATAACATCCATGCAGGCTCCAGCCAGTGTTCACTTTCTTCTCTATGGAGCCCTATCTTACTGCCCTTTCCACTGTTTTTCTCCTTTTCCCTCATTCATAAGCATCGCCTTAACTTCTTCATGAGCATTGCCTTGACATTTCACTTTCAAGAGACAGCAGCTGACGAGACTTACTCGCCCCAGAGCAATTTTCAAACCCATTATGATACAATGGTGTTATATTGAATGGTTAGAGTGGATATTATCAAGTTCTAAAGATGGTTTCAGTGTTTAACCAATACGCTGTCAGACTCTCTACCTCAGGGGTAGACAAGGCCTGTGTCCTGGAAGGCTGGTGTCCAGCAAAGTTCAGTAGTTCTGCTCTTTAAACACATTCGTTTAATCTGGTAATTCACAGGTGAATTGATCCAGTTGTGTTTGAGCAGGGAAATCATCAAGCTATGCTGGAATCCGGCCCTCCAGGACTGCAGTTGCCCACCCCTGCTCTATGTCCTTTCTTTCTTTCTTTCTTTCTTTCTTTCTTTCTTTCATTCCTTTACATACACAAATACATACACCTTCACACTACAGGCTTTGTTTTGCCTCCCCTTTCACTGGAAGTTACAGTGCAAAAAATGCTTACACAAGGCAGCATATGTATAGCCTCAGTTTCAGACCAAGCTGTTTTGTTTCTCCAAAGCACAAAATGATCCCATTCCACCATAATGGTTTTTTTTTCTCATGCTAGAGGTATAGCCTACATGTGCAGGGATATGCCACATACCCATTAGAAATACATTAGGGCTTGCATATAAGCTGTTTAACATCTTCCCAATAAAAATGACTTTAAAAGACAATACTGTGCAACAAAGGATTGTTGTATGAAACCTAAGATAATATACCAGGAAGGAACAGATACTTAACAGGCAATAACTGCCCATGTTGGAAAAGAGAAGCAAGAGGCCTACTTTTAAACAGTTTGTCTAATAATATTAAATAATACATTAAGAAAACATAATGATGCATCAATGAGCAGATTGTTTCAGGGCATTGATAAGCCAAAGGCACACACACAGTGGCTTCATGATGTCTCTTTCAGAGCTCATTATATTTAGTTTTATCTATATCTTTGTTTGTTATTGTTAAGTTTAGCCATGCAAACCAATGATACAATTGAACCAGTGGTTTCACTGGTACATACCAAATGGCACTGAGTTAGCAGCATTCAGGTGGGACAGAAACTCTGATAAGAATATGTACACAGCAGTTAGTACAATAATCTAAAGTTCACAGACAGTCACTGCTCCCATGACCTGAAGTATTTAAGGAATACATTCAGGCCTTTTTACCTACCTCAGGAGCTCACCATCATAGTCTCAGCAATGTATGTACTACTGGATGCTAATGCTAGCATAGCTCTAAGCTATTTGCTCAGTATCATCAACTTACAAATTAAACTCTCAACCTGAAGCTAATCATAACATAACTGGAGATTTCAACCACACAGACCTAAAAGCAGTTCTCCCTAAATTTCATCAGCACATCAAATGTGAAATCTGAGGAAATAACACATTAGGCAAAGCCTACTCAAACATGAAAAAATGGCTACAGGAAAAAAAACAGCTGCTTCACTTAGACCAGTCAGATCACTTAGCCATACACCTGACCCCAGCATACATTCCACTCAGGAGAAAATCCAAATCCCTACATGACCTGGACGTGTACACATCAACTGTACTTTGCTTTGCAACACAAAATACTGTTTGAACAACGTTACTGTCAGCAAATGTATTTGTGTGTACCCCAACCAGAAGTCCTGGGTGATGAAGAAGGCCCAATCCCTTCTCAGGCCCCACAAAGCAGCATTCAGGTCTGGTAACAGATACCTTTACAGCCCTACCAAAGGGTTCCTGACTTCATGTTCCTGGGCATGCATGGGGTTAAAGATATCTCCAGGTATTCCTCCTTTTTATATACAAGCATACTCTTCTTTCTACTCAAATCTGAAAAAAAAAATATGAAAAAATGCATTATTAATTTAGAAAAAGTACTTGGCTGCTACCTTCATCTCCAAGCACATTCAAAATAGATAACCAGCACACAATCGACTGCTCTGCTGAAAGCTTTTAAAGAACAATGGCTTCTTGGAGGTCCATCAGGACAGGACTGACCTTTGTTCAAAGTGGGAGTTCATTTATCACCCAAGATATTAATGCTGTGAAGGCTATTGTTTAGCAAATGAAGAGACTTTGTATTTAATTACTGCGATAGCATGGTCAGATCTGGCACCGTCCTCACTCAAGCTTTAGAAAAATACACTGTTCAGTGTGTATGGATAGTGTTGCTCTTAACAAAGGCTTTATGGTTGGTATTAACTTAGTTTGGCCTATTATTTAAAGAGAATTACAGGCTAGAACTGAAAATCTGGTTAAATGGTTTTAAGAGAAATATAGTGACTTTTTTATTATTATTAATGGCCTCTCTAATGAACTGGAGCTTGTTAGAATGCCTTAAATGAGCAGATGTTTTTCCCTCATAATCAATAAAAATCTTTATTTGCTGAAAGAGTATCAAGGGAGTCGTGTGGGGGGAAAAAAATCACAATGGACTCCATAAACACCTCACTACCATAAACTTCTCCACTGAGCCATGATGGAGGTAATAAAGTGCTTTCAGTGGATCTGAAATTAGTGTTTCATTCAAGACACAAGCGTAAAATTCAGTGTCAGTGGGGGTGGGGAAGCTCGTCTGTCACTCAGAAACAGACCTTTATTAACAAAGAAGTTTAGAGACAGTGCTGATTTAGAATTAGGTGCCAACTGACATTAATTAGAATGGAAAAGGCAGAAGCTGATCCTGAAGAAGCTCAGTATGTAAGGACCTAAGGCCCCAAGCTCCACTTCTGTCTGCATCTAATTGGCATCCATAATAATCGTCTAATTTATCGGAAGCAGCAGTCTGGTGCATTTACAGTTTTTACATTTCCATTTTGAGACTATTTGGCATGAAAGACACAAGCTGATTTTCTTTAATGATACAATACAGTGTGCATGTGTGTGTGAGTGTGTGTGTGCGCGCTGTGCGTGTGTGTGTGTTTTTCTCTTGTCAAAGTGGCTCAGATCCTTATGCTCGGCCATTTTCCCCTTTTCCAGTACAAAACTGTTCTCTTGTTGCCAAATATGTCCTACAACAGGAGCCACTTCAACGAGATAACATGATAATCAATGTTGTTCTCTTCCCCTGTTTTTAATATTGGACTGATCAGTGGATAGCGTGTGTGTCAAACAGGAAGTCAATATAATTTTAGTATAGTTCATTCATTTATTTTACATGAATCATTCCTGTAGCCCTTATATCAAGTGTGAAAGTTAAAAACTCATTAAAATAATGAGAGATATAATCATATGGTGGATCTCAAATCTGATTTACTGTATTAGACTGCAATTTGATTGCTGATGTTTCTGTAATTGTCATGATTTCATATTCAAATACTGTGTTTTACTGTATTTACTTAATTCTTACGTTTCTGTCACGTATAAGCTCCACAGCTCCATCAGAGCTTTTTTCATCTGTTTCTGTAGTGCATGACAACAGGAGAGTGAGCCACAGCTGAAAACACTGCCATGTGCTGATTGGACTACTTGCAAGTGAACAAACAGGGTCTTTAGGGTCTATTCTATCTTATGATGCTCAGCATGCAGTTGACATTTGAGGTGAAAAGAAAATAACTACTTGTCATTATGAACACACCCAATCACACAAAGTGCACCACGATGAAATGTGATCTGCATTTCACCCATCCACACACGGAGCAACGGGCAGCTATCAACAGCACCCGGGGAACGGTGTAGCAGGTTCCATCCCTGGCCTCTGTACATATTCTCGGCCTCTTCAGCATTCTTATATACTTAGACTGGTGTATATAAAGTATAGAAACCATATGTTTATGTGGCTGGTGCTACACTGTGATGCAGGGCACTCCACCCACATGTCAAGTTTGAATTTTTTGTTTTGTTATTGTTATTTTAAGCACAACCACACTAGAGGGCTTTTAGGCATAGGGCCATCTGAAGAGTTTCATGGTTTAAAGTGTAGGGTCGCTCACCATGTGTCTGTATTTGATGAGTCAGGAATGAGAACATGTTGGCTCAGACTGGATCTCCTATATTGTGGGATTCTGGGTTTTATAGCTAATTGTTTGTTACTTATAGAGCAAGCCAATGGTTGTTTTTTTAATGGTTGTGTTCATGTAATGCTTTAATCTCATCAGAATCACAATGAGAGTTATATGTATTGCCCAAGTATGCAGCACACACAACCAATCGATCGATGGTGCCTATGTAAAATACAGACAAGACTATACAGTACCCGCAATACACAAATATACAAAACACAGTCTACATTATACAGTAAACAATATACAAAAGACGTAAATTTATACAGTTTTTTCAGTGATTTAAGCATTATTATTATTATATAACACACTGATATCCCTTTACATCTGTACATATACAGCACAAGACTGACCAGTGATCTCCCTCTAAAGCCTTATCTGTACACATCATTCCATAGCAGCACTTGGAGATAGGAACAATAAAGACTAGCGGCCAAAGTGCTACAGTCCTCCCATGTCTGTAAAAGCCTGGAGTCTTCAAAGTGCACAGTGTTACTGAAGGCGACAATAATATACCACAGTTCTTAATGTATTCCATCATCATGCAGGCCTGTTTTCAGCTGTTTATATAACTGGCAAGATTTAAAATCCCTACACTGCGATGGTTATCATAACCCGTGGCATTTGTAGAGCCATTTCCTGTATTTCCTTTTGTATAATAGGATTCTGTAATAGGTTTCTGTCCACCTCTAGTAGTTACACTGTGGAAATGATAAACAGTTCTTCTGGAATAGGATGATAGACGAGATGGGTCCAGATGGAATCTGTGCTTGCTTTGAGTGTATTTATAGCATTCCTGATTTGCTGACCTGTTGTTTCCTCAATGTACTTGGATAAGTGGATTCATTATCAAATGCTATGCAAATGGCGGCTCTTTAATTTTCCTTACGCCTCTTTGTAGCTCAAGCCTAACTGACAAAGCTTGTGCTCTCACACTGTTTAGTTTCTCTCCCAAACTCAAAGAAGCTTTATTGGCATGGCCATATGAAAGGGCCATCTGTTAATTTTTTTAATGTTTTTATTTATTTATTTATTGGTCTTTCTTTATACTGTCTCTAATAACTGTGTAGTTACATGTGAACAATGCACACAACCACTACTGGTGATGTAATCACTGTTTCAGAAGGATTACAATACTCTGGCGTATGTAAATGAAGTGATCATATTTATGACAGTGTAAGGCCATCCCACGTCGGAGCCCCGCCTCCCAGCTGGCCCTGATATGGCCAGGCAGCTGGGAATCATCATAGTGGCTTTAAGAGCCTTCCGTGGGCGTGGGGACGGCGTGGTTCAAACTGTGTCTCACTTTTTCGTTGCCACCTTGTCTAGTTGTGTTTCTATGTGTACCCATAGCCTTAGCCCCTAGTGTTCCATAGTCTCCATAGTCTCATAGTGTTCTGTGTTTCATGTGTATGCTTGTGTGTCTGTCTTTATTAAACACCCTTTGTTTTTAAACCAGATATCCATCCGCGTTTGCTGCCCACACTAAAGCATTACAGACAGTCTTCTGCTTGGTCTCAGTAGGAGTGTGATTGCAGACTGTTTTAAAGATTTTGAATATTAGTTTGGAAAAGATAATACAACAAAAAATTTATGATTTCAGTAGATCATAGTAGTCACCATGAATCCTTTAGACATTTTATGCTACAGACTTTTATACTCACCAATGCTTTAAATTATATTATATTAAATTATACTCACTTTTTGCCTTTTTTATGTAAAGCACTTTAAATTGCCTTTATGTATGAAATGTGTTATCCACAAACCTGATTTGCCTTGTCTTGAATTAAGAAAGAAAGAAAACATTTTTATGTTTATATATTTTAGTAATTTTTATGATATAAATGAACAAAAAATAAATCAGTCACAAGAAGAAGAACCTCATACCATCTGTGAAGCATGGTGGTGGAAATGTTTTGGTTTGGGGTTGTTTTGTTGCTTTAGTGACAGGGCAGCTTGCAGTTATTGATACAGCTATAAATGTTGCATTATTTCAGTGAGTGCTTTAAGGTAGTGTGAGGCCATATGTCCAAAAACTGAAGTTGAACCAGACTTAGACCTTTTAACAGGACATTTACCCTTAGCACACTAGCAAATCCACCCATAGTTGTCTCCAAAAGACAAAATGGGGGGCTGCAAATACCTTGCAGCTTAAAGACTTTGGATTAAAGAATTATCATTTTCTCCACAGCAGAATATTAATTTTTTTTTTAATGATTAAAAAGTGATTTGTATGTAACTATTACAAATGGCAAAATGTTTGTTCAAATATGTAAAAAAAAAATCTAAAATTTCTGTGGGATGTACTTATTCCACGAGACTGTGCATGTGTTATGTCATAGTTCTAGTGTCTTCACTGTCCACTGTATTTCTAAACATATAACTGTATGCTTGACTGCTTCACTAGATACAGTACATCTGTGTTTGTGTGTGTGTTGCTGATCTGTAACCGAGTCAACACTGCGGTCAGAGATAGCACTTGCTTCTCCCGCTGGCAATACAACATTAAATGCTGATGAGCATCTAAAGTCTGTGAAGAGCTTCAGGCTGCCAAGATCCATCTCTGACCCCATCTCCCTGAGCCCCACCACCAAATCTCAGAGAGCGGCGGTTCATCAGCCAGAGAACACACACACTCTTGTTCCATGTGGTTGGTGGATCAGTGGCTCACAGCTATTGACAGTGATGCTCTTGTACCTTTGGCTGTAAGTAAAACAACAGACTTTGTCTTGTAGCTCATGGGTTTGAAGCAGGCTGCCCTCTCCAGCCCTTTATCATTATCATGCAATCTTTAGAGCTCCCAGGTTCCTCTCTAAAGGACACCAAGCATTTCAGAACCTGAGAAGTCTGGACCATAAAAACCTCTTTTTACAAGACCAGTCACTGTAGATCCAGTTCCTTTGATATTGGCTACAAACTAAGGACTTTTTTTTTAACATTTTGTCAGTGTTTAAGACATGTAAATGTCCAGCCCATTCATCTGCAGAGTCCTCCAGCCATTGGTTTAAATGATTTAGAGAAGAAGAACAAAGAAAAAATTGATTTAAAAATGATTATCATCCATCACAGGCTTTAATAGCACATAAACCTGTCAGTTTGACTGAAATTATTATACTGGCTGTTTAGTATCCACAAAAGGGTCCCCAAGTATATGATGTACAGTCACAAGCCACAACCATAAAACCACAGATAAAAAGATCAAATTTACCTCATTACCGCATTCGTCAGGAGGTGGGATATATTAAGTAGTCAGTGAACAGTCAGTTTTATAGCTAATGTGTTGGAGGCAGGTGGGTCTGGGGGTGTAAGCATCTCAAATGACGAATGATCCTAATGAATGATCCAAAGATGGACGACTGGTGACCTGGACACAGTGCCTCACAGTCTGAGCTGTTTTGGCAGCATGGTGGAAACCTACACAATGTTAGGCAGGTGAAAATAATGTTATGGCTGATTGGTGTAAATTGGTTTCTGTATGGATGTTTTACTGATACAAACAATGTTTAATTAATTCATTATCTTGGCAAAAGGATAAAATTCTATTTTTTAGCCATCACTTCAATCAGAGCGAATGTACAATCAGTTGAAATTGTGTTTTTCATTAGCCCAAGCTATACGTATTTGTAAAATAACAGTTTGTTGGGCAATTATTTCGTTATTTTAATTAAAGTTCACTGGCAAAAAGTGACTCAGTGCACATTAATCCAATTTCGGTTAAGTGAGAATATGACAGTTTCAGTGGTGCTCCTCCACTATTAAGCCAGGGCGCTTAAGCATGTTAAATGTGAAAATGAAGGCTCTTGCCGTGTGTTGCATCACTGTACACAGCTGGGGCCATTAAGATTCTCTCAGGGAGGGACAGGGACTGCACAGCCAGTGTGCTGTCTGCTAGAAAATACTACGGGTTTTCCCCGTAGGACATAGTAAAACCAGTGTTACAGTGGTACATTTTTTATTCACATGAGAAAGAGGCAACAAAACCATGTGCCTATCTCATCTGGGCACTGGAAACATTCTACAGAACCATAACAACCATTTGACATAACTCTGAACTTCATTCAGCCATAGCATTAACACTACCTGCCTAATATTGAGTAGGTCCCTCCTCCTGCTGAAACAGTTCTGACTGTGGTGCACTGTGTGTTCTGACCCCTTTCAGTCTAAATCAGCATTCACTTTTTACACCACAGTAGCTCTCCTGTGGGATTGGACCAGACAGGCTAGCCTTCACTCCCTACATGCATCAGTGAACCTTGGGTGCCTATGACCCTGTTGCCAATTCACCACTTGTGGTAAAATCTCTTGGTCATGGCTCTAAAACACAGTTATTGTATTGTGAGAGAAGTCCCAAAGTGGTCTTTATTATGGACAACAAAAGGTAGTCTAGGCCATTCTGCCATGCCAGATGTTTAGGACGACCATCTAAACATGATACTGCTGCTATGAGCTACACCTACTGACCAGTCAACATAGTTGTGGTATAAAATGGCATACTGATCAACACAAGGGCTCAATGCTTGCTGAACTTCCTTATTTAGCATTATAGTGATGCAGATGGATGGTGCACACAGATGACATTTGTAGCTAGTATTCAGTAGATGCTACTGCATTGTGCATTCTACATACATCAAACCTGAAGTTGTACTCAAGTTAATTAGGCTTATCTTAGTCTGTAGACACCTTAAGAAACTATGAAACATCATATGCCCTTCATATTATACAGTAAAGTCTCTCCAGTCATAAACGTACCATAAAATAACACACACCCTTTGTTTCAGGACAAAACGGTTTGTACATAATAGTCAAAATGACAAATTGTTACTTTGTCTGTGTTTTATTATTACTATCTATTTGTAGGTGACATACGTTTTGCATAATTACATGTTGCTTTTTGCCCTAAAATTACTAGGCAGCAATGGTCACTTTTTGGTCCAACCTTTCTGACTTTAATGTACAGTCTTAAAATAAAAGTCTTAGCTTAGACCTATGGTTCTTAAAAAAAAAAATCTTTAAATTGGTAGACAGACTGACATAGAAACTTTAATAAGGTTCCTCACACTTGCACACCTCATACATGATGTATGACATCTCATAAATAATTCTATAAAGAATCTCCACTGAAAGGATCTTTATGGAATCACTCTAAAGAAAAAGTCTTTATTTTTTATAGTGTAAGCTGTTGAGCTGTATGAGCCGTGGCACAGCATGACATGTTAAGGGCTCTAAGGCCACAGAGAATCCCTGCAGGGTTTGTGATATTTGTCTGAGGCAGCATTTTCAGTTTACTCTGATTTACTGCTTTGATTTACTCTGTTATTGTGGTCATCCTGACCGTGCTAGAGATGCAGTTTCTTTTTTTCTTCTTGTAGAACTAAAAATACTGAGATAGCTACAAACAAAATCGCCTGCCTCAGGAATGGTAATTCTTTAAGTAAAAGGGGAAAAATAACTTCTTTAAGTTAAAATAACTTTTTATTATTTACTTAATATTTATATTAAGTTTTGGCCAATTTTTCATAAACTTCTAAACACAATTTGCCAATTTGAATTTTGGCAGCTGACATTTTTAAATGTCCATGTCCAACAACATTTTCCAATTGTGCAAAAAATATTTATTTATTCAATTCTTTATTATTCCTTTATTTATTATATCTTTATTTTGATCTAATTTGTTTTAATTACATGATATAAAAATGCCAACTATACTGTATGAACATGTTATGATGAATGAACCAGTAAAATAGGCCAGTTGTGTTTGATGAAACTGCACTGAGGCCTACATTGTAAGGCTACATGTTCAATATGTAAACCTTACTTGACATAAACTTACACAAACATGTATAAAGGCTTAAAATGATGAAATGATGTCAACGTTGACTAAAGATATTTTGGTAACATTTTACAATTGCAGTGGTGGCCTAGTGATTAGGACACTGCCTTTGTGACCTGAAGGTCGCAGGTTCGAGTCCCGGCCCGGGCACTGCTGAGGTTCCCTTGAGCAA
>JBBPDA010152057.1:0-44408 GCA_037974385.1 Arnoldichthys spilopterus | reverse complement strand
GCCGAGGAGGCCTCTGAGCGCCCGGACTTTGACGAAAAGGGGCGGAGATAGAGAGATAGAGAGAGAGAGAGTGAAAGAGTGTTGTGTGTGTGTGTGTGGGAGAGAGAGAGAGAGAGAGAGAGGGAGAGAGAGAGAGAGAGAGAGAGAGAGAGAGAGAGAGAGATGAAAAGGGCAGGAAGGTAATTATTATTAGAGACAGTCCACTCCATCTGAAATAAGCTAGCACACTACTACTTCTGTTAATACAGCCACGGAACACAGCCAGTACAGAGTGCTGGTGTCGCAGCTCAGAGGCTCCTCTAGCATGGAGTGGAAAGACTAAAGCCCATGGACCACTCATCTTTTAAGCAGCCATGAGTGATTCCAGAGCATGGCAAACAGAAATGCAAAGAAGATAAGAGGGAGACACACTAATAAGGTTTACAAAAGCATATGACAACTACACGCTTACAGTACTCAGCCACTAAGGTTAACTATGATCTGTGCTCTACAAATGAATGGAAATGAGAGGGACATGGCAATTACATGGCTTAAGCAGTGCACTTCAAAAGCCCAGTGCACTTCAAAGCCTATACTTTGTAGAGCTGTGTAATAACGATCCTCATATCTTCAGATATGATACACATTTTGGATACTTAAGATTTGGATTAAAAATCACTTATTATTTATCATTATTATAATGTCTTATTTCTACCGAGACTGCAAACAATATAAACCTCAAAAATCTTGACCCCTAGAATTTAAGCAGTTAAGATTTTTATGCATGGGTGTACTTAAGACCCATCCCATCCAATTTTTTTCTGTTAGGATGCACCTAGATGCCTAGTTTTGACCACTGTGTTTGTTTAATTTTGCAAACACTTGCATTTTTAATGCAGTTTTAAATGTTTCATCTTGTATTTAAATCATCACAAATGATTTTGTTTACCTTATTAATTTGGCTTTTCATGTCTGAATAAAACAGAATAGCTTGATTAACCAGACTTTCTATCAGCACTCTGGTTTCCGTTTCAGCCCGAAGCAACTGCTTCAGTTTGAGTGGCAGTGGTTTTCTCTCTTCTGCCTCAGTGGCCACACTCACACCCTCTCGTAGTGATTGACACGGATGACACAAAGCTGACCCCCGGAGGCCCTAGTAATGCTGCCTATTCCAGCTGCCAGTTTAAAAAAAAGGCCCTCGACTTGCCATTTCCCTGAGATTCTATCATGGCCTCTTACATTATGTCGTGACAGGCCAGGGAGAGCACTAACGTGCACAGGCCGGCAGTGAATGGCACCACCACCTCTGGTGTTTAAGGGCCCAGCCTGCTGGGAAAGCCTTCTATTAGCCCAGCCAGGCTCAGCTTGTGCTAATTGCTTTTCTATCGGCCCCTCCCAGCTTTCAGTAATGCTGCGTTTACATGGTGATGTTGAAAGAACCTTCCTTCATGTCAAATTGCAGAATTGGTGGCATGAAGCCAAGATGACAGGGTCTTTGTTTTGTTTTATCTGCCAAAAAATTAATTCAGATTATTTATTTAAGGTGAAATTTTTTTTGTGTTATTTTTATTTGCTGCTGGAGATGACTGGCTGTGATTAGATCTGCAAAACCTTTCAACATCTGGCACAGCTTTACTGCAAAAATATGCTGCTGTATTTATTGCTGGTGGCCCAATAGTCCCTCACTGCTCTGTTTATAAAAAAACAACAACATAGAACATCTGGTTTGCCATTATTGCCTACTGTCATTATGTGAACGCAGCACAAGGGTTATGCCAACCTTTCCTGGTGCCTACCTCAGTGCCTAAACCCCAAGCTAACAGCACCTCATCGTCTTCACTGGGCAAATCGGGAGTGATGGTAGCAGGACGAGCCGTGTGATTGCTTTCACCTTGCTAGTCACAGTACAAACAACAAGCTTGGTGTAATTTCTGCAACATCTTAGGATTGTCAAGAATAAGTATCAATATATCAGTGGTATCAGTGACAGTGGAGCAATGGTTCATGGGCATGGCTTAATATGTGCAAATGATAAAGTGCATCAATCACTTTAAAGTATTAACCCTTTGAAGTTGAAATAAAGTGTAATTATGTTACAACATATTTAATTACAGTTTAAAAACAAAGTGTGCACATTTGTACATTTTTCTGTTTCTTGTTTAACAAAAATATATATTATTTATAAAATATTTATTATAAATAATTAAAATTAATAAATGTTTTTGTTCTACAAAACAAGACTTCATACAACGATAACTGCTCTTCTACGTCAAATCATAAGCATCTTTACTTCCACTTTCAAACAAAAATGTATTCCTGATTCCTGTGCTTTCAGCAGAATTTGTCCACTTATGCCAATTAGCTATACATGAGAAATAATTGATAAATGAATATATAACTTTATTGATGACTGTGACACCAAAGGATTAATTCGGCTTAAGGAAGAAGTCAGTCATACATGCACGTGCACACTCACCTTACTGAGGGTCTGGGACTGTCCAACTAGTATAAGCATGTTGGAGGCCAATATGGATAGGCAGAAGTTCACCAAGATGATGGACCTCTCTGAGCGAATGTACCTGAGGAATCAACAAAAAGAGAATTTACATCATACTGCTCTGACAATGTGCAATTAACACAGGGGCTGAACACTTCCTGGGGCAAATCTGCTTAAAGGTGTGCCAACGTTGAGCCAACTTTGGACTTGTTTAAAAATATGTTTTTATATATTTTATTTCAGAAAAGAACATTATAGTTCATTTCTCTATCTTGTAGCATCTGTAAAAGCAGACATTTGCATAGTATGCATGAACGATCAAGCATTTCCTACTGAAAGCAGGCTACATTTCATAATTAGAGTAATATATTGTAAATGAATGTGAACTCTATTGTAATTTTACACTTTTGTTTAATGTGGAAACTGTTCTGATATAAAGAACAGAACAGACAGTAGTTATCATGCTCTTCAACACAATGGTGGAAAAAGGAAAGGGTAATCGCTGATGACCTACAGATGACCTATTCCTGACTCTAGCATTGTTAACAGGGCAGTAGCTTCACTCACTACACTACTCACCCACTTTCTAAACTTTGTGCAGTAGTATTTTAGCCCTGCTCAGTAAATCAATTCCCTTTGCTTTCTCACTGCTTTGATGAGTTGAGGACTGAGGAAAGCGGTGATAAGCTTTGTGATAATGTGTCAGATAAAGGTCTGGAGAGATGAGGTGAGAGTTTCTTTTCTTCTGACTGTCCTGACTGGAGAGACAAGCACACAATAAGCTGAAGCTTCTGTCATTTATATTTGATGAAATGTGATCATTTGCAATTCTTGGTAGACACGTGGAGGGAAAATGCAGTAAATCTGGACAAAACATAGCTGTCAAGAATTGAGGGTATGCACATGATGTCACAGCAGGCAGAGTTCACTGTAGTTAAGTCAATAGAGAGGCAGCAAGACTAACTTTTAGGTGGCAATGTTACATTAGGCTGAATGTTGCAAAAATACACATAAAAACCCATCTAAAATGGGAAGGACCTTTTGATCTATTGTAGATGCTGAAGAAAAGAGGAACAAATGGATAATTACAATCTGTAGTAGGTAAAACTAACAATTGCATGCTTGAATTACAGCAGTTACACCCGACACTGATTCTTGAAACTTACCAAAAAACCAGTGGTGCATAGATATTGACATGAGGCCAGGAATCTGGTTTCCTGACATTTATGGTTTCAGTGCCTTCAGGCTTATTTCCACTGTATCAATTATAGGCACATATAAATTTGAGGAAATTTGATTCCTGGCCACATCAATACTCATGGACCACTGTTTTTATGTTTTGTCTGTATTCAGGAACTGTTGTTATACACTGATCAGGCACAACATTAAAACCACCTTGCCTAATATTGAGTAGGATTCCCTCATGCTGCTGAAAAGGCTCTGACTCCTTTCTACCAGAGTCAGCATTCACTTTTTTGTGCAACAGTAGCTCTTCTTTGGGATAGGACCACACTCCCCACATGCATCAATGAGCCTTAGGTGGCCATAACCCCGTCACCAATATACCAGTTGTCCTTCCTTGGAAAACTCCACGAAATCTGCCATTTTTGAATATGCTCTGTCCAAGTTGTCTAGCCAATAAGGCCTTTGTCAAAGTGACTTAGATGCTTATACTTGGCCATTTTCCCTGCATTCAGCACATCAACTTCAAGAATTGACAGTTCACTTGCTTCGTAATATATACAACATTGTTGACAAGTTCTACTGTAATAAAATTACTACACAGTCAATATTATTCACTTTTACCTGTCAGTGATAATGCTAATGTGTTTAATGTTAAAGCTGATTGATGTATGTTGGCACATATGACACATTAGAGAATATTGCTGGTTGAATAAAATATCTTAGTCACCATGAGCAAGCTACTGTGTCCATTAAGCTTGTGAGACTAAAAATACGGAGTCTCTAATCATAAGATTAGATTTAGCAACAGCTAACAAAAGTAACACTGGGAAGGTTCATCTTCACAGTTACAACATTTAAAAACAAGCTTCTCAAGGCTGTGCAAAGTACCACTTGCTTTCAGTGTGCAAATAGCAGCTAAATACAGTAAAATCTAACATATAATTGTGCTTGACAAGATGCTTGACCTGTAGCTCTTAGAATGCATTCCTGAAAGTAGTCTAATCTATTTAAGGAACACAGCATACTCCTGTACAACCTTTGCCATAAATTCACATGAATTTTTACAGCGTGATCATAATCACAAATGTAGTGTCAAATAAAAGCTATGAATTCACAATAAACAAAATCTTTCAGCTTTTTTCAGTGAGAGCCAAGTAACCCAAATAAATGTCCAAACACACTATTCTTCAAACACACCATTACAGCTGGAAATAACAGTGTCTCCTTAATAACTTTTCTTTAAAAAAGGGTCAGTATTTAATTATTTATCACTTGTTTGGCATTGTCAGCCGACCACACTGCGCAAAATTTCAGAGTCACTCTGAGAAAAGGCAGCCACTTGACTAAGCGCTGTTGGCACCCAACGCATGACGTTAGTCTCTGCTCTAGGCCATCTGCCATACAGTGGCTGCTACTCTTTGAATCTGCACAATCCTCCGCTAGCATCCACCACATAATCCTGCCCTGCCACAGCCTGCTCCTGCCGGCCCTCATTTGTTCCCAATTACAGCTAATTGCAGTTTTGGCCCAGCGCGGCTCTGCCCCATGCCAGCCTCTCTCGCTCACTTTTCCCGCCTGAATAATCTGTCGCGGAAAGCTGAAAAAAAATCTAAGAAATTAATTGCTTGCAGAGACTTTTTTTTCTTTTCATTTTTTGTTTGAGATTCAAAAAGGAAGAAAAATGCAGTGGTGAACAGAACTAGTTTACACAGTGAACTATGTCAGAAAGATGGGAGGAAGCTCCTTGACTGAAAGTTCATGGCAAAATGTAAAAAGGGGTCTTTGGAAAAACAGAACTACGGCGGGTTCCACAAAGATCAATCATTGGGACCAATGGATCGTTTGGCAAATAAACATTTCTGTAAATGAGATGTGAGTGAGAGGGAACCCTATTTTTAGAGTTTAAAGAACCTCTAGAACAAAGCAGTGGTAGCCTAGTGGTTAGGACATTGTGCTGGGGACCTGAAGGTCGCAGGTTCAAGTCCTGGCTCAGGCACTACTGAGGTTCCTCTGAGCAAGGTACCATCTCACTACTCTGCTCCACATCTTGGAAGTCGCTTTGGATAAAAGCATCAGCCAAGTAAAAGTTCTGTATCAACAAAATGTCATTTTTCTTGAACATTCAAGTCAATACCCATAAAGAACATTTAAGTACATTTCTTACCTCCAGAAGGCAGCATAGATGAGCAGCAGAATCAGCAGAGCAGTACAGGACACCCCACAGCCTACCATAAGGGGTACGGAGGGCAAGCTGGAGGGTCCCATTTCCTGTGTATGAGACAGAAAGACAGAAAGATTATAAAGTGTCTATGTAATCCAGGTCTATAATATACCCCTACATAATTACAGGTTCAGGTAAACATTCTACCAAACATCTATCACCACTCTATTACCATACATGAACTTCCAGTATGATCTACTGAAGAAAATGTGTAAAATCTGGTTGGTACCAGTGGTCATTTAGGTTGCTTCACAACTAAGATCTTACACAGCAGGGACCCTTTCTTGGAATGCCTTTTGCTGCAGTATTACAGTATTGCCAATTGTAAGGCCTGGGATCTCATAGCGTCACATAACTCCCAATAGGTCAACAGTAACATCCCTATAACTCTCTAACACCCACCTGGAATACCACCATCACCCCCAAATCAACACCCAATCAACCACCTGGAATACCAACGCACTCTATCAACAACCAAGTATCAAAGCACCTACATGGTAACACCCTGAAACACAATAGCAACCACCTACCAACACACTGGCAGACAGCTAAATTACCAACAGCTGGCAACTGCATAAGTTGTGCCCCCACACAGCATTTTAAGTAAAGTAAAAAATTAAACCATATACATGCCAAATACAACCATTTACATAGTACACAGTGAAATGAAACAATGTTCATCCAGGACCACAGTGTTACATCAAACACAGGACCACAAAAACTACACAACTGACAACATAAAGTGCATTGTGTGCCAAGATCATAAACACTGCAGGACAGTAAAGACAGACAGGTACAAAAACACAGTTTGGGACTACCAGTTGCAGGTGCAGGAAATGCACTTTTTTAAAGTTCTGCTTTTCTGATATATGATTTTTAATTTATTTTTTGGTTAATGCATTTTTTATCCTAGTAACAAATCCTGAACTAGTACATTTATTTTATTTTAACATTATGATTTTATTTTGTTGGTAGGGCATTGGACAAGTTGCACAGCACTTAAACAACACAGTGCTTAAAAGGTGCCTACAAATAAATCACTATTATTAAATTTCTATTAATGCCACAAGAATGAAAATACCAAACTTTTAGTCTATTTTTTAATATAAAATGTATAAGGGAGAAAGGGGAAATAGGGGAAATAGGCACTTAAAACCTTACCATTTGCTAGTATGTATCATAGCAAAGAATTGGGAGAACTTTGTATAATTATTCCAGTTAACACAAAATAAATAAAAAAGTGTTGGGTTGACTTTATATTGTCACTTTTTACTAGTGTAACCAGCAGATAAGGTATTGATAGAGGGATAAAGAGAGGATTAGCTAGGTAAAGAAAAATAGGACATGGTAGCAGGTAAAACATGCATGTGGTCTTCTTCTTTTACTACCTTTGTCTTTTTTCAGCATCTTACTCTGTTTTACCTTCTGCCACAATCTCCCGGTTTAATCAGTATCACTTACTACTCACCCAGTTAATTGCATGACTTCCAGATCTAGTGTTTAAATACAAGCCCTTGTGCTCATTTTGTTGGCAAGATCTAGCAATCCTGATACACTCACATCTCAAATACATTTACCATCACTATTTTTTCAATCATGTTAAACAATTAGCCAGCTCCTGATACAGTACAGTACAACTCTGACAGATGAAATAATCATGGACAAAAAAGAAGATACATTACATTCTGAAATGCAAATATAATCAGTTGCTAAGCAGTAATTAATGGAATGGGAGTTGGACTTGACATCTTAGGGTGAGCTAAACCTGTCTACGCCTCATTTTGATTCCACGGCCATCAACCAATCAATCTTTTCACATAAACAACATTTCAAAACCATCAGAATAGCTCAATTAGTCCATTTTTATTTTCATTTGTCAGAGCTTGAAAAATGTGGATGTAGGCAAAGGGACCATAGTGCCATTGTTGCAGTAAATTAAAATGGGGGAAAAAAAATAATAAATAAATAATAATAAAAAAATATATAAATATATTATTGTTAAAATAGTCAAGTTTATTTTTATAGCACTTTTTACAACTGACGTTGTCACAAAGCAGCTTTACAGAAACCGGGTCTGAGCCCCTAATGCGGAGGCCAAAGCTGACAGAGGCAAGGAAAAACTCCTTAAGCTGTAGGAAAAAACCTAGGGTCGACATCGGATAGCAATAACAAACAAAATAAAATAAAATAAATAAATAAATGCATAAATAAATTAAAATATATATAATAATAGAGTTGTCAGTAAAAAGAAGCGGCAGCAGTTCCTTGTGTACAGATGCCGCAATGACTTTCGATCAGTTCTTTGGAGGATAGGGCTGTTCATATGGGCTCCTCAGCAGGAGTGAGTGGGTTAAAAGGCGTAAAACCCTTAACCAGAAATAGGGTATCAGGGTGGATCAGGCTGCTTATCAATACTGAAATAATGATTTTCAGTGTCACTGATGTTAGAGATGCTATTACTGACAGAAACATGGAACAGCATGAGGACTCTGTCACTGTTTGTAATGACTGTGATGACTGCCAAACTTCCAGCCTGTTTCAGAAGTGTTAAGCCTGCATATTGCTGTTAATGAACTTCTTGTTCACATGTTCTCATATTTAATGTCCTGTATGTCTGACACCAACAACAGCCCATCAAATACATTAATCACTGGCTTCTCATTGCCCCAATTGCCTTTGTTTTCATCCTGCTATCGGACATTTAATCTACAATTAAAACTTGTGCAGGCCAGATGAGCTCTCTTTTGCATCTAAATTCTTCTCAGTGTTTCTCCTCATGCTATTCAAAAGTTTTTTTTCTTTTTAAATCTTGGTTCCCATCAGTGTTATGCTCTTTTCGTCTAATGATCTAAGGGAGTTTTTTTTTTTTAATTTTAATTTTCTTGCATCTAGAATACTCTCAGTAGCTATAGCTGGAGAACATAATTGTCTTATATTTCATGTTTGACTCCTGTCTTTTTAATTTATTTTTTTCAATGTTAGCATATGAAAAGATAAAAAAATATGCCCTTGTCCTCTGAGAAAGTCAATGTAGTGTAACTTTAAAACTCATTTAGGGCAAACAACAGGACCTTTAGATCATTCTTGCACATTACGGGTATGTTTACATTGTTTGAATCTTGGAGGACTGAGTACATCTTCTTCAGCTGTCAAATTAACTTTAGCTGAATAACTGAAATGTGACAAAAAACAAGTAAAGCTCTGTAAAAGCTCCATCAGCTCTGCATGAGAAAAAAAAAAACTTCCAATGTCAAGGTTTTAAATATCAAATGTAAGGAATTTTTAAAGACTTTCCACACTTTCAAACTCAAGGACCCACACAGAATAGTCTAAAACATGGTTTGAAGATAATTACTGTTACAACATTGTTCACTTTACATGAACTTTCTCACTCATTTGCTGCTGTTGAACCTGTCACTCATCTTTAATCACTCAGACATGCAAGCAACCCTCACACTTTCGGAAGGTGGCACATAAAACAAGGACCCACAGACACATGCAGACAGCAGAACATGGTCTGTTTACTAGCATTGCATTTAAATAGATACGTAAAATGAAGGGGAAAATAAAACCTGAGACTCCAAATAGCTTAAAACAAAAGATAAAATGAACAAAATTTGAATTTGCAGGTTTAATTTGACTGTGGAAATTCTTTGGGCGGCAAAAAGCACAAGGATACAGAAGAGACCTGCAAACATAACTGCTGCTGATTCATATCACCACTTGATGTGCCTTTGATAAGACAGTCGTACATTTTAATTTGTCCGTTTATTTGTACCTGCTGTTTTCGGTCATGCTTCATCTCTGCTCATCATAGCAATAAGCACATTGCACTCATTCTGCGCTGTTTCGGCATCTTTTATTTTTCCACATTTCATCAAACAAAACAAAAAAAAGTCACTCACTTTGCATAGAACATGACTTATTTTGTACACAAACCTGCTGCATATTTCAACATCTACTGTATATTTATACAACCAACTGTATATTTGCCCATACTATACATATAATCCTCTTTAGCGCCGCCCACTTCACTCTTATGATAACATACTTAACACACTGTACATCTTATCTGTATATACTGTTCTACATAATCAATAGCACCGTACATACAGTATGTACTGTAACATACAGCATCACCTTTACTGCACTTTCCTGTAATTTATTCATACTATTCTTCGTACGTCTGGTTAGATGCTAACTGCATTCCATTGACTCTGTACTTGTACTCTGCATAATGACAAAGCTGAATCCAATCTAATCGTATCTAATCTTTATGACTTATTGATTTAATTTGTATATGTGGCATTTATTTGGTAAATGCATTTTCATCAAAAATTATTCACCGTACAAACTTACACAATTCTATTAGTCTTTGATTTCTATAAGCCTAAATACACAACACATTGATGGGATTAGTTTTTATGTTTGAGTCTTAGTTCCTCACTGTGGCACTTCCTTATAATCTAAGGGAGTATTTGCCCTTTAGTTCTTGTTGCCTTTGACAACATGTTTTCATGGGGCTGTATCTACCTGATCAGCCATAACATTAACCCCACTGACAGGTAAAGTGAATAACATAGACTAATTTAGTTATGTCATTACAACAGCACCTGTCAGAAGGGTGGGATATATTAGGCATCAAATGAACAGTCAGTTCTTAATGTTAATGTGCTAGAAGCAGGAAATATGGGTAAGTGTAAGGATCTCCTTACAAGAGAACATCTCAAAATGACAGGTCTTGTGAAGTGTCTCAGGTATGCAGTACAAAAGTGATCAAAGGAAGGACAACTGTTAAATCAGGGTCCTGGAGGCTCATTGATGCATGTGGGGAGTCGAGACTAGCTGGTCTGGTCCAATCCCACAGAAGAGCTACTGTGGTTTATAAAGTGAATAAAGTTTTCAGCAGCATAAGGGGGATCTACTCAATATTAGGCAGGTGGTGTTAACGTTGTGTCTGATTGATGTATATTAAGGACAAAATATGTTCAAAAAGCCAGTTAACAAATACCAGTTTTAAAATAAATTACCACTCAAAAGTTCATTTGTTACCATTTCCTAAGCCCAAATCCTGTTCTGGATAGGATTAGCTGTCATTTCCCACCGAAATTCTCACACTGACCAATAACTCTTATGTGCCAGTCTCAGCACTAAGCCACACAGAGTGCACAGTGTGTAAGGGAGAGCGAGACAGAGTGAGCGGGAGAATAAAAGAGGCAAAGGCTAGTAAAACACAGAGGGGAGTGTAGGGGTGTGGGAGTTCAAAGCTGGTGGTTTTATGAAAGTTTTATGGCTACAGTATGGTGGGCCGAGTTGGCAGGTGCAGTCCATGCAGGTGGCAGAGAAAAAGTAAAAGTCCTGCCAAGCTTTTATCTTTTATCTTTAGTTTAGCCCTTTGCCCACAGCATGCTAATAACCAGCCGTATGATAGCTAGCCTGCGCTGGCTCCACTGGCTCCTCTCAAGAAGCTGACGTTTCTGAAATGTCACTGGCAGAGCACGCTCAGAAGAACAACTACAATGGGAGAGAGGGAACAAAAAAATAGGAGGAAAACAAAAAAACTTGAACTTCAGAACCTTAGGTGGGTAGGAGATGGAGAGAGGGAGAGGGAGAGTCTTTTTTACTTATGCTCAAACTCAAACAGACCTAAAGGCAGCGAGACAGGCATGATCAAAATACTACTATAACTACACAAAAAGGCCTGCATAGTAGAAGAGGATTAATGCCCTTCAGAAAAAAAGACACAGAAACAACAGTCTTTCAAAACAAGAGACACATTTAAAGGGGTTTTTTTTGTTAAAAATGACATTGAAAAAGAAAGGAACGATAGAAAACAATAAACAGATAAACAGGGCTGATTTATAATTGCCATTGCAGTTGACCTGTATGGGATCTGGTGCTCTTTCCTAGCAGCTGTTACAAGGTTAGACAGACTTTTCTGAATGCCGGGAAACATGCTGTTTAAATTAATGAGGAAAATGTAGTGATGTAGTGTTTGGAGTCACTATAAAACAATGAGTGCATGCAAAAGCTTGAACATCCCTGCTCTTCTTCTGTTGATTTTTTAACTGAAAATATGATGAAACATCAACTTAAATGTTAATCTCTTTTCTGCACACTTGCTGAAAGTAACAAAACAATAATAATAATAATAATAACAAAACACAAAATATATAAAGAGAGGTAGTTTTTTACAAATGGCCTCATCGTATGTTTGACTTCCAATACATTCACTTAAGCAAATAAACTGCATTCTCTATATATGACTCTGTAGCATGATGCAATTTGTTAGAGATGCCAGAATTTTTACATGCACATTGTTGTAGCTAACTGAAACCACACAGGTTGAAAGCAGCAATGCATGTGACTCCACACTAACATTAGCTTGATTACATGCCAAATGTAATCAAATGCTCTAAACATTCATGTTTTTACACAAAAAGAGCTTTGCACACATTAGAGTCAAAGAGATGTTTAACCATCATTCTCTCTAGTATTAGTTTCTATTTTTTGGGTGGAGCATGGATATTTATTTATTTCAATTAAGTCCAAGACTCTACTTAACTCAGGTCCTAGAAAGCTGTGGGCTGGTGGATGGTTAAAGTATAATGAAAGACCGAGATGGAGAGATAAGAATGGCTCACTTCATGGACCGGACAGACAGCCATGCTTCTCACTCATAGACATCAACATAATCTTCCCCTGTCACTCAAGCCAAAGGTGACAGTGAATCTATTTACCTCTTTTTCATGAGGGATAAAATGGAATGGATGTCAAGAGCGTCAGTGAAATAGCATTTAAAAAGTCTGCACTAAAGCCGACAGTATACGTCTGCTGGAAATCTTCTTCCCTGCATAAAGGAAAAGAGTCAGGGGACCAGGATGGAGAAATGATGTTCTTTATTGTCGAGTGCTCAGTTCAGTCTTCTCTAGACCCAGTCTGAACACAGCTCTGATATGAACAATGTTATAGCGTTACTGATTCACCTCCCTTTATGACACCCAGTGGAACAAAAAACCTGGGGTAAAATGCTTTTGGTGTGCTATTCAGGACCCAATGTACATTTTTAGGGATGTACAAAATAAATTGAGACTTATATGCGACTTTAAACAAATTACACAATGCTTTCACTAGAAAGCGCTAAGTATAATAAGCTTAATTACTTTTTTTTTCATATTCCAACAATAAACAGGACATATTTTTCAACCTACACATGGTAATGAGAGTTTCATCAGGTATAAAATACAATGTTAGAGCTTTACAGCTACATTTTACCAAAAAGAGCTATTTGTGGAATCAGATCCTGAGGGAGAAAGTGGTGAAAATGAAGTTCTGAATGTACTTTACACTAAATCAAACCTCATCTGCAGGTACCACGTTTCGCATCAACCCTGAATGTTGCTATAAGGCAAAATTTAATCAAAAGTGCCTTCGGTGGAGAGGTCATATGAACATGTGTACCGTCTCCACTGAGAGAAAGAGCAAAAGAGAGATGGAGAGGGGGATAGGCCTCCATGGGCCAAAGCCTGCGTTGATTCAGACACCTCCAGCCTCAGGCTTCCATAACATAACCACTGCCCTAAATAAGCATGGTGGACTGGGGAACATGGCCACAGCTCTGCTGGCCTCCTATTGGTTCCTGAGCGTCAGATCCCGCAAATTACACAAGCTATCATGGGCAGCCTATCCCGGCAGTCCCTGGAGCGGTGTGAGGCTCCTAACAAGTGCTAGCCGCATCTATTTTCAGCAGCAGCAAGTTTAACCTACTTCTCCTGCCCCACGTGCTGCTGAGAGCCCGTTTATCCCTCGCTCTCCCTCATCCCCCGTTTACTCCGCAATAACTCATTATGACAAAGAGAAAGGGCGAGAGGGAAATGAAAGGGTGGAGCTCAACATGGACAAGAGGGGATAAGGCGGTGGGATAAAGCTGGGCGAGCTTGAGGATAGCAAGAGGCAAAGAAGAAAGAACGAGCAAGAACCTTAAGCAAAAAAAGGACATTTTAAAGTCTGCATTAATCAACCAGTTAAGACCCTGTGAGCTCTAAAGTAGGTCTAAGACCTCAGAGACTCTACCTTCTGTTTAGATGCCTCTTAATGCAACATCAAGAGACCCAGCCCCTATTTTAGCATATGTGTAGCCTATCCTTCAGCTTCCCAAGACACTTGTTATCACAGAAGTGGCTCAGCAAGTGGCAGAGTGAGAGAAATGTCTGTCAGGGCAGTGGGGATGCTGAGACCATGATGGAGGCCCAAAGCAGGTCCACCACCACCACCAAGCATCAGAGCCTTACGCAGGCCTTGGGCCTGCTTCCATCAAACAAATATTACACCATTAACATATAGTAATGGCTACAGAGCTGTTAGTTGAAGGTTTGACCCAGAATTACGCTATCTAAGAACAACACAGGGTCTGGTAATTAACAGAGTGGAACCCTCAGGGCATTCGAATGATTTCTGGGAAATCATTTGTGTCATTTTATTATGCAATAGAATCCGGTTTATATTTAATCTCTGAGTATTACAACTAATTAGAGTACTGATTATGAAATTTTGATTATGTTTGTAAAACAGCCAATGGAAAATCACTTCACATTATATGCATTTCAGTATTTACATATTTCTGTATATAAACATCTAAACTATATTTCTATATCTTGTTTTCAAGGCTTAATATAGTGCGCATATGTTTATTATTAGATTTATCTTACTAAATACATAAATAAATATATAAATACATTCTCTATTCTGTTTTTTTGGCATTTTTTGAATTAGTTTAAGCCATTGCACAGTCAGGGGCACATTCCACTGCATGTTGTACTTGTATAACTGTATATGTGACAAATAAACGTCTTGAATCTTAAACCTTCAGGTAAGTAAACATCACAGAAAATCGAAAGGGTTAATACGACTCTGGGGAATTACAGGGTGTGTAAGTTTAGACAAGGTTTAGACAAGGTAGCTATGCAGTTTAGGTGAAGGGGCCCCAGTCAAGTCCTGCTTAGGACCCTGGGAAGGCAGGGACCATTACTACAACCAATTACCTTTGGATTTCCAGTGAGTGGGATGTCATATGTCACTTTAGGCCCTCTGGAAGTCCTAGATACAGTACACCAAACTGTAGTTTTAGGGGTTTTCAGTGCTTTTTGGGCAGCAGTGCTATGCCAGGACTAAATGAATCCCTCTACAAATGCTACATACAAGCTAAAATGTATGTTATAAACTTTTTTTTTGGACAAAACTTCTATATGTATGACTCAGACTAAAGTTCTAACTCTAATAGCCATGCTTTAGCACTAAGGATTAAACACATACATTGGCATTAAATTGCTTATTAAAATGTAGGGAATGAGAAACAGTACGAGGTTCAAAGGACACCACCACATGACAGAACTTGAATAATATGTTCTGTAGGCCAGTCCACAGTTAGATTTTGAGAGTGTGTAGTCTCACATTGCTTTGCATCAGCCAACAGGAGAACTTGAAATCTGGGTTGCAGCTTCAGTCAACTGAGTTGTTGGGCAAGATGGAGGTAGAAACTATCTGCAGCTGTCAGCTCACATCCAACCCTAAAGAACTATGAGGAACCTTATCTGCTCTGTTTTAAAGAAAAATTCACAGTACTCATCACTAACAAGCATTAATGTTTAAGTAAGTGACCTGACATGAGGTTGCCTGATTTTAAAATGAAAAGGTGCATAATGAGTTAAGAATGTAATGTTGCTTTACTAGCATGTGTTCACTGTCTTATGGAAAACAAGTTTAGTAAAGCAATAGAACAGCTCATCAGTCAAAGTCCATCTGAGTAAAGATATTTTCTTATAAGCAGAAGGGAATTTAGAATGTACAATATTTTGGCAGATGTGACAAATGGAAAAGGAGGAACTTAGCCCTTGTGTGTACATCAGCATACATCATGGTCAAGGCTGATGCGACAGCAGAACTGGGTATGCAGCTCAGACTGGCCTTGTGCAGATTTTTAAAATCTGTATTAAGAGGCATGAGGTTTGCTATTTCCAGTGTGGAGGATAAAGTTGTAAGCCATAAAATAAGTTGTGGTAACAACAAAAATAGTAATAACCAGAAGAAGAAGAAGAAGACGAAGAAGACAAAGAAGACGAAGAAGAAGAAGAAGAAGAAGAAGAAGAAGAAGAAGAAGAAGAGGAAGAGGAAGAGGAAGAAGAAGAATTACATATGACAGCCATGCAGTGTTGCCCAATCAGCCAAAAGTAACTTTCCATTTGTCCGTATGCAACAAAGTTACTTTAGATCATTCTGTCAGGACAAAACTCTCTCTATGACCTCTTTGCAGTTACACCAGTCTAGTTGCACCTGAAACAACTCTCTTTGTTCATGGTTCAGCTAATTTAGATCATTTAATCTCTTTATTTATAACCAAATACTGTTTAAAAAGAACATTTTAATGTGTGTCAATGTACTTTACTGTACAGGAAAACAGAAAACAGGGGAAAAAAAACATTAAGTAGGCTAGATGTTTTTGACATGTTCATTTGCATTCTATGTTGTAGGCAGACACACCCTCACAGACTGAAGGTTCACATTAGATTGAGTTTTACTGCGGGCTCCGTCTAGAAAGGAAAAAAAAAGCAAAACCTTCACAAAGTCCTTGCTGCATGCCTCAGCGCCTCACACTGAATAGGCTTCTGTACGCTGCTTGATTTTCACTTAATGCTAATGGCATGTATTAGTGAGGTGACGGTCAGGAACACAGGGTTAAATACATATGGTCACATGCCACTGGACGATTTTTCCTGCAGAGAGGTTGCCTTCATTTCAAGTTCAAAATCTCAAACAGTGATAAGACTGCCTCATTTGTGCTCTGGCTGACACACATTCTCAGATGGACAAGTGACACAGTTTTAGGGAGTTTTAGCTTTAGGCCAACGAGTTTGGCGGAGTTTGTTGTATTTACATGATGTTATGTGATTGGACTCTCTAGCCCAGAGCGAGGGAGTCTCAGATGTTGAAGGACACAAAACATGAAATGACAGAAGCTATGTGACACTGTCTATGCATAGTATATAAAAGTGTGTGTGTGTCTGTGTGTTTGTACTTTTACATTGTCCTAGAAACTAACCAACACTGTCACAAAATTTCTTTTTTAATCACTGAAGTTAAGAGGGAGTGAGCTTACATTCAGGTACCTACAAACATATATGAATCAAAATAATGTAAACTCTAAAGTAAATTGTTTAAAATCTTTTAAATCAATTTTTCAAACAAACAATGCAGTAAGAAACTAATAAAAAAAGCAATTGCAGCTTCAGTTTTGAGAATATGTTAATACTACTCTAGTAAGTTGAATTTATTAGTGACGTTTATGTTGAAAGTAGTGGACTGGAGAGTATTGTAGAAGGTGAGACAGGTGATTTTAGTCTAGCTCACACTCTCTGACTGTGCTCTTTAGTTATTTCTGCTACGTTAAAGTTGGTTGTCTAGTCCATCGCTGATGTACTGATTTTCTGCAAAATTGCTCCACCAACATTAAAGACCTTGACCTACTAAAACCCTCAAGCTTTACTCTAACAAGCAACTATTCTGACAAGCAGATATCTTGGGATCTGGTTGGATAAGCACAGGTTTGGCTCTAGATTCTGAAGTGATGCCTTTACTCATACCATGGATTTGTTAAATTCCTTTACCAGAACATCTGATTTAAATTAATGAAGGATTGATTTCCCAAACTAGGTGCTGTTTACTTTAATATTAGTGTTTTATTTCAGAGTAAATAAACATTTAATACACATATGCTTTATATGTAATTTTTACAGTATGTTAATACAACTTTTGAAGAGAACTGTATAGCACTATGTTCTGATAATATAAAAAAATATACAGTATGTTCTTATGCATGTTTGTGTGTGTGTGTGTGTGAGAGAGAGAGTGTGTGTGTGTGTGTGTATGTGCGTGTGTGCGTGTGTGTGTGTGTGTGTGTGTGTGTGTGTGTGTGTGTTTACAGCAACAGGGACAGAAAGATGTGTCAACAAGCCTGAGGCAGATTAGTTGACAATGCAGCTCCCCGGATACAAAGTGGCCTTCGTCCTTCAGCCAGTCAGCTTCACGGCCTTTTAGCATGCAAGGCAGGTTGGTCCTCTGGTGCAGGACACAAATATGTGTGTGTACATGTGTGTGGTTACTAGGAAGGTAATACTTAAAGAATTTGGGTGATGGTGGTGGCAATGTGCATGGTGGTGCGCATGTGTGGTGTCCCTTTGTCTTCTTAAAGGCCTCTCATTTGATCTTGTAGACCAATAAATCAGCTCAAAGCCATTATGTTGCACAGAGAAACTGACACACGACAAATTGTTATGGCCAAAAAAGCCACTATCCACTCACTGCTTACGACTCCCATCATCCATCACTGGGTAACTGATTGGCAGAGAACAGAGCTCTATGTCACTAGCATGGCAAACACTCAGCTCTTGAGGCTTGTAGTCACTGCAGCATAGATAGAAGGAGGCTTGTGCAGCCATTATCCCAATGCTTTAAATATAATGTATCTGTAACCCGGGTAAAACAGTTACTGCTTGGCCAGGCCATGTCGATCTGTCTGAGGCAGGCTTTGTAGGAAATAAACAGGATTAGCTGGCGATACCCCTTCACTGTAAACGGACTGACAGCATTGGCTTAATCCTGCCCCCCTCCCTTTCTTTTCTATTAAACATAGAGGTTAATCCAGCACTGCATGCCTTTCTCTCCCACAGCCCCCCTCTGACCCCAACAGCCAGCCATGGATAAGCTGGTAGTACTGAGGTTGAGATGGTCATTTATGCTCTCAGGCATTTTGGCTGTTCCAGACATCATGCCACAATTCACAACTGTGCAAAATGCTTTTTCTATTTTTTACTACAAAGATTAAAGCTACCGCACTGAAGAGCATGCCATTATTTGGATAAGTTTTCTGCAGAAAAAAAACAACTCTTTTACTCTTTTAATCCCTATTAAAGTCTGAATTTTCTCACTGTTGCCTACATTACCTATAAAGTTTTGCTAACAAACCTGGGGCAGGCCTAATAGAGAAGAGAGTTGTGACCAGATGTTCGCCGGTTCAATCCCCGGGACTGTCAGGGAAAAGACCCACCCCCTTCCAAATCCACGGCTGAGGTGCAAGGCACCTAACCCCTGCCCCTGGGCAAAGACGGTGTGCAGCTCACTGCTCCTGCGCCTGGTGTATTTAGATTGGTATCATGGATGGGTTAAATGCAGAATACTAGACCAAGGTTCACAGTGTGAAACACCCTCTGAATCTGTACAATTCTAATTTCCCACAGTATCAGACCGACTCATATCGATCATGTTTTCCTACTTGCTCTTTTATATTAGCTTCTGTACCACTTCTGTAATACCCCCTCAGTAGCAGTATACTTATGTTAAATTGACAGCACTAAAATGGCACGCTGACCCATACAGGGGTTGACGATTGCTCTATCCTGACAAATGTTTATTACTGGGCTAGCCTTGTTCCTGGGCTAAGAGCTGTGATGACTACGCTAACAGGAACAACTAGTAATGGTTTCAGCACATTTTTGTTTCAACAGTGTTCCAACGGTTGTTTAGAACATCCTCTTTACTTCTGTATGGGACCGTTTAAAAGGTTTACCTCACTAGACACAACATTTTTGTGGTTTTTATAATTGACTTCTGAATGCCACAGTGTGGGATTTTTAAAAATATTGATGATATTTTCTTGCTGAAATTTTGCTGTAGAGATATTATATCTTTATTTTATCTCGCAAAACATACCCTTAACTTTTATTCGGTCTTTAGTTTTGGAAGTCATATAAAATATGAGTATTTTTCAAAATATCATGGCAAAATTCACAATTTAAGTGTCATGAAAAAAACTATTCACTATATTTTATATTATATTAAAGTGTGAAGAGAAAAATAATGATTTCTTTTCTAATGTAACGATGGGTGGTTGGAAGCAGATGCAAGAGTAAGCCAAGATAGACTAAGACAAAACACTGAACTATGAAAACTGATGACACATACTAAGAATATAACATTACAGTATACAACAGCATGGACCACAGACATGGTCTAACTAACAGATACGACTGACAATGGCAGTGACAAACACACAAGACTATAAAAAAAGAGACACATAACGAGCAACACCTGAAAAAGGAGGAGACAAGGGAACAAAGAAAAGGCATGCGAGGTGGGAACATGGGCGTGGAAAAGGCGGGGCTAGAACATAAACATAAGACATGTGGACATGGCACATGTGGAAAACCTAAACAAACACAGACAGGGATGTGGCACGACAAATCGTGATATCTAAACTATTGCCATCAAATCCACTACTGCTCCACAGGACAGTGCATGCTGTGGGTGTGTTCTGTTCCAGTGCTTTAGATACATTATCATTAGATATGCTTCCTGATGTAACTTATGATGTCTACCCAGCAGAAATGACATCAGTGACATTGTGTTTTTACCCCCTTGTTTTCAGTAGGAAACACATTATTTGCTTGTTTATTCCTGTGCACAAAACTCCTTAATTAAACATATAAAACATACTGCAGTGGGCAAAACATTTGTATTAGATCCAAATTATCAAATGCATCTTATATTTTTAGCAACAAGACAGCTATTTTTTATAAAGGGGCATAACTTTCCATAATTCAGCCGCCATGCTGAGTTATGTGCACTCTCATTCATTTTTCATCCAGGGAAGTGTGTCCTTCTGCTATAATGTTTCTGCATAAGATAACACCGTCCCATGAGGACACAATGGTAGTGCAGAGTTTCAGTGGAATACAAGATGAAGGTGTAGAGACATATGCTTCTCCAAACCAATCCAAGCCATTTCCTACCCAAGGCCAAAGCCATGGAGTCAACATTGGCGTGGGGTAGCCATGGAGTCAACATTGGGGTGGGGTGGGGGTGGGTGTAAATAAAATTTTATTTCTTTTGTTAATAGCATGTACACAAAAAATATTGGGTGAGGTGGGTGTTGTATGGGGGGGTAAGGGGATAGAGTAGGAATTCTTTTGTTGATGGGGTAATGTGGTGGATGTTTTGAAAAAGTCCATCTTACACAGTACTGTAGATTTTAAAAAGTAGGGGGGCGGGGGCATGTCATAAAAGCCCTTTCTTTCACTATGAGTAAAACTTTCTGTGTGATGTTACGGTAAAGGTCTTTCCAGTTGAGCGGAGTGCTTTGCTGGTTTCTGGAGAACATTACTGATGAAGATGCACTGACCTGTACACAGCCTGGCTAATGGAAGGAAAATGACTGTGCACTAATGGTACTGTTTATTCCCCCATCTGCAAATGTCACCAGGCATTCCAGCAGCAGAGATCAGCCAGTAGGCTTTAATGCAACTTTCGAGAGGAGGGGTAAAATTGATAGGTGTTGATTGGTAAAGTGAGCCTCCGGCTTTAGGTCAGTGTGACATGGACTTTTGCCAGGAATTTTATTTCAGACCTTCTAAGTGTGTTAAAAACGCATAACACAGCACAATGTAAAGAAGAGGCATCACATATAAATGTACAGTGCTGTTAGCTGGACTCAGAAGTTTAACACTTCATTTATATTTTCTTGCATTTCAGTGACACCAGTAGTGAAAATGTTTCTACTTTTTATTCTTTTTAAATTTGAATATAGGTTTTTTATTGCAAATGACAATATGAACACGATATGAACGAACAATGTGAGTAAAATTTAAATGTTTATTTAATAAAGTTAAAAATAGATTTATAAAAAAAAAGATTAATTAAAAATTTAAATTGTTTATGCTTTAATGAGAACATGTACTCAAGCTGGCATGGACTCAAGAGGTTTATGCAAAGCCACCTGAGAGTCCATCTGCAGAATCTTGAATATTTCTCAATTTAAGTTGTAATAACTTTTGCATTTGCATACAAATTGCAATGCATTTCTTTAAAAGATGTATGGTTGAGAATGGCTATTGCACAAAAATCTCTGCGGTCCATAAATATGGGCAGTGGTGGTCTAGTGGTTAGGGACCTGCTCTTGTGATCAGAAGGTTGTAGATTCAAGTCCAGGGCTAGGTACATCTTCTGAGGTACTATCCCAAAAGACTGCTCCCTTGATGCTGTTGATAGTTACTCACTCCATGTGTGGCTGGGTTAAAAGCAGAGGTCACATTTTGTGATGTATGTTCACAATGACAGTCACTTTCACTTAAAAGACTCTTGTCTGTGAACTGAGAGAGTGGGTCATGCAGCAAGATGACAAAACTAAACACATGTCGATCTATCAAAGAATGGTTAAAGAAGAATAAAGTAAATGTTCTGGAATGGCCAAGTCAAAGTCCTGACCTTAATCCAACTGAAATGATGTGGAAAGACCTAAAGTGAGCAGTTCATGTGAGGAAACCCACCAACATCCAAGAGTTGAAGCTGTTCTGTATGGATGAATGGGCTAAAATTCCACCAAATCGATGCCCAGAACTGATCAAAGGTTTAGATGCAGTTATTGCCACACAGGGGGGTCACTGGAAGCATGATTCATTTTGCCTCACACAGATATGTTATTGGACACAAACACAAGGAGAGCTTGAAAACTTCACAGCCAGGGACTGAACCCAGGATCTTCTTGCTGTGAGGTGACAGTGCTAACCACTGCACCATCGCACCACCCTAAAATTAAAATATAAAATATAAATGTAAAGTTATCCTTCAAGTTCAATTTGGCACTTTTACCCATTTTCAAAATACAGAAATAGGGTTGAGGCCCCACTCTGTACAAACTGAGGAAGAGAATTAAAATAGGCATTTTTTGGCAATGTTGATGCCATTCAGTCAAGCCGTAGCAAACACATTTCCCATGCTTGCACTGATATAAATATATTTCCATTTCCCTGATATTATTTAGCCGGAAGTGCATATAACAGCAGAAATAAAAAACACAACTGTGTAAATTACATCTGAGGTAAGAGGCAGCATATGTTTTCATATAGATGAGCAGAAAGCCTGACAGATCCAGACAGACATGTTTGATAATGGCCTAGCATTAGAGAGAGTAACGAAAAGAAACAGCAGGCCTTGATCCTCTTGTTTCAAAGGGCCTCTCTTCCCCAGAGAGGAAAAAGCAGAAACACAAGCATGAATGACAGATCTTCAAAACTATATAAATAAATAAATAATAAAAAAAAACCTCTCAACTAAATTCAGGCACCCCCAGGCTGATATGTAAGCATTTTTTTTCCAGAGAGAATAGAGAGCTCAGAGTCGAATGGAGGTGTCAGTGCCAGAGTTTTCCTCTTGACCGCTCTAGCTGAAGGGAGAGCTTTTTTAGCAGCATCTACCATTTTAGCTCCTGTCTTCTTCTCTTCTCCTCAGTTTACCATTGCAGTCGGTTATTTTCTCCCTGCCTCTCTAACACCACTGCTTCATCCTTGGATTGCTCCACTAAGCCTGGATTTTCTCTCTGTACGTCTCTATATACACCCACACATCTTCTCTTTTCGTCTACTCAATTGGTCAGTAGGGATGGACATATGTACAAATATCTCAACTCTTCTTAGTGCTGAACCTAAATCCTTCTCAGTAGGGTAATGTTGACCTTGGGGCAAAATTAAGCCAAAATTCTCAAGATCAAACCTAATCTTGGGTCATGTGTATACCAGGAGTCTCACCAATCATAAGGCTGATGTGGGTTTAAAGACGTTATGTTTCACATCAGAGAAAACTAGCAAGGATAACTTGTCTCTCTGCCTGACATCATCCATTTGATCACTCCTCCCGCCATGTCGGCATTCACTGGATACACACCAGTATAGTCAGTTACAACTATACCTTCTATAAGACAGTGCCTTATAAAATTTAGGAAATGCTTTAAGTAAGTCATGGATACAGAGGAGGCCTGTGCTGCTGTGTGGAGCTCTGCTTTAGTGGCATTGTAAGACTAAGCCCTGTCAATCACACATGCACCTCAGAACATTTAGGACCAGGCCCAGACAGTTTTACACAGATGTCTTAGCCTTTGTTTAGTGTGCTGCTAGTTGTACACACTAAACAAAGGCTAAAATATCTGTGGGTAATAATGTAGTTCACATCCCACTTTATAGTAAGTGTTCCTTATAACTGTGTAATAACACTAATAATACAGTGCAGCAGTGTAACTACTGGGGATTGACTATTAAATGAAATTTTGCAATTATATAGCAAGTTTCACAGACCCAAGGCTGTGCTAAAGAGAGGAAATAAAAGGAATCAATTAATCAATTAGTTAAGCAGAAGAGAAGGAGGAGAAATATTACATATACCACACAGATTAACGACTTGGGGAATTAAATTTCCCTATTAAAATTGAAAATAATAATTAAAATCAAATAATATTTGATAATATACAATACCATTCCTATGTGATGTGAAAACTGCACTCTTTCAAACTGTGATTTCAATATAAAACGATATATTGTTCAGCCATAATACACAGTAGTGCAGCTTCTTCGCTTTATAATGTTGTAATTACATGCAATTACATAGCGTTGAATTAAAGCTAATAAACAGAAGCTAATATATGTGTATTTATGTAGGCTATACAACTGTACTACATCAGTACAACAGTAATTACATTATTGCTGAATGTACTGTAAATTTTTAACTATGCAGTTACAATTAAATTGGACACATTTACCAGGAAATGAATACATTATTAATTTAACCCCATTAGACCTCACTGCCAATTTAGACACTTTTATAGTAGGTGTGCAGACACCTCCATGGTAGTCATAGTAAACTGGATCAGCATGAAATTGAAATTTTCTGTGTGCTAGCATGTTTTGTTGCACTTAAAAAAAAAGCACAATGGACACTTATTTTTGATTTGTTTCATCAGAATACTGCATAAAAAAAAGTAAGAAAAATAAAATCATTTGTTAAAACGTTCTTTACATATGAACTACACAGCACTGAAAAATCACATTACCTACAGGATCAATGCGTTACACTATGAATATTCAAAATGCAAAAACTACAACTCTTACATCCTATTACACACATGCAAATACACTGTATGTCGAAAGCAGATGAACACACCAAGTTATTTGAATTGGCTTCTACTGATCAGTAGATTTTGTGTGCAAGTATTGATGGTATTTATCAGTACGAGTGAAGTTTGCATGCACGCTTTGAAAATTAAGCTACACGTCTGACAAATGTGGTGTTAGAGTTTCTGAATAAAAATGTGCATGTGTGTTTTGAAAATCAAGCCTCATTCTTCATCCTTCATCTGTTTCATTAACAATGGGGGAACTGCAGAGATCAGGTTACTGAATCTCTGCGTCTTTCTGTGTGGGTGTGGGGCATGTATGTGCGAGTGACTGACTGCCACGCTTCCTCTGGCACAGTTCAGTCAAAGCGCCGTTGTTGGCACTAGCCAGCTGTGCATGGTCCAGCTCCTGGGTGACAGTGACTGGCCGCTGGCTCCACTTTCCCCACCCCATATTGCTCATTCCTCAGGGCTATTTTCCATTTCCCAGCGTCCCCTTCACCCGCCGCGCATATCAATCACTTTAATGGGGATGCTTTCAGGAAGAGACAAAAACCACACACACACGCGCACAGACACACTACCACACTAAACAAAAGTGGGTCATCCTCTCTCCCGCTGGTGACGACGGATGAGAAGAGGAAAAGGAGGGAGAGGGTCATGAATATGATGAGAAGCGGTATAGGACTTAATCAGAACGGATAAAGGGCAGAAAGGTCATGCCACTTTCAGGGCTTGCTATTAGTGTTAGCAGACTGATGAAACACAAACACTGTTATTATGACTGACTTAAAATGTGTGTAGTCTCTGATGAACACATTTGTTACACACACAGACTTTTGTCCAGAGAAAGTCAGTGTGGGAGTTGAACTGTTTCAGTCAAGCTAATACTCAATACAACTGTAGCACAGTAGCTTGGTGACAGGGAGCAAGAAAAAAACCCTCTATATGACTAACTACTGGACTAATGCGTCACTGTAGTAACCTCTGTCCCACATGCATGAAGCTGTATCTTCTGTCCCACATGCTTGAAGCCGTAGCCTCTGTCCCACATGCATGAAGTCATAACCTCCACCCAGCATGAATGAAGAAAAAACATCGCAATCCAAGTGTTTTTGGAGCATATCTATTGGTCTATTCATCACAAAATGTTCACCCAATGAAATGAGAGTGGACATTTTCAAATGATGTAACACAGTAACAGATTTTGATCTTAAAAGCAACAAATATAATCTGAGCGCAGTCTAGAGATGGGCAGTGTGATGACATTTATTGTAATCATGCTAAATTATTCGACATTACTTCCCAGTACGCTTTTCTGAGCATATCAGTACTTACAGAGCACTGACAAACTGCATGTTTCATTACAAAAAAGAGCCCAATTAGTCCACTTAACAGGATTTCAAGCAACACATTATGTGGATCACTGAATTCAGTCATTGTACTCATAGTTGACAGTACTGATGTTCTGTTATTTTTTTATAATATGGCAGTATACACCGATCAGCCACAACACAACATTAAATTGGAACAGCTCTGACTGTGGTGCACTGTGTGTTCTGACCCCTTGCAATCAGAGTCAGCATTTACTTTTTACCCCACAGCAGCTCTTCTGTGGGATCAGACCATACAGGCTAGCCCTCTCTCTACATGCATCAGTAAGTTTTGGAAGCCCATGACCCTGTCACTGATTCACCAGTTTACCTTCCATGGATCACTGCATACTTGGAACACTCCACAAGGCCTGCTGTGTTGGAGGTGCTTGTCTAGTCATCACAATAAGGCCCTTGTCAAAGTGTCTCAGATCCTTAGGCTTGGCCATTTTTCCTGCTTCAGACATCAACTTTAAGAACTGACTGTTCAGTTGCTACTTAATATATCCCACCTCCCTGACGGGTACCACTGTAAAGAAATAACTAGATAGTCAATGTTACGCTACTTGCTAGTGGTGTTAATGTTATGGCTGATCAGTTTATGTAAAAAGGCTAGGACAAAACTTCCTCCTCATGTCTTGCGCTTCTGTGTTGTCTCGAATCACTAATTAGTATTTATCTGCTAATCAATCAAATGCTTTAGTCCACCCCCAAAAAATGCACCCTGCTTATTTTCAACCAAGGGACATGACACGCCTCATGATAAAAATGGCAAAGGCTCCCTTGCACTACCCACGGCATGTCATCATTTATTCAAAAGACCCTCCACAAAAGGCACCCATCAAAAATAAATAAATAAAACAAACCGATCGCTGCTCACGTCACACCCACCCACTTCCACCTTCTGCCAAGGTCAGAGAGACTATCTAACTGCCTCTCAAATGCTGATGAGCCCAGTAGTCTTTACAGTGTTTCAGCCCAATACTTCAACAGCCGTCAGTGAAATAATTACCAAAGAACATAGCGTTTAGCCCGTGTTTACCACAAGACGCTTCACTGCACGACTCTCATCTCATTACCAACCCAGCCGCGAGCCAGACAAAGGTGTAACAGACGAGACAATTCTCTGTGACATGGTTCTAAATGAAAGCGTTTAATGTAGGTGCAGGAAGTACATTTATTTCCCATTGCCCCCATATGGCAGCCCTGCTGAAGATCAGCATGGGGTGATGCTCTAAAAGAAACATGTTTGGTTCCTGGAATTAACTTTTTTTTAAATGGTTCTTTAAAAGAACTCAAAAGCTCCAAAGTGGTTCTTCTATAGCAAAGAACTCTCTATTGGCCACTCAGTGCATCTGAGTGTGAGTGTGCAGTTAGGCCATGCTTCGCAGAGCAGAGCCTTAGAGCCTGAGAGACTGAGAGCCAGGTGCGTTAAGAGTGAAGGTAAAGATGGCACTCACCGGGTCTTTAGCTTTCTGTGCTAACACTGCAAAGGTGGAGATCTTGCTGCAGAGACATTTGGTGTGGACTGCCTGCGACGGGAGTGTTTGGCAGCCCTCCGTGTCCCAGTTTTCCTCGCCAGCCTCTCTGTTGATAGGGTAGGGAAAAAACACACACATATATGTGAGAGAGATAGAGATAGAGAGAGAGAGAGCGAGAGAGAGAGAGCGAGAGAGAGAGAGCGAGAGAGAGAGAGAGAAAGAGAGAGAGAGAGAGAGACAGAGAGAGAGATAGAAATTGAGCTAATTAGGTTGTTCAATACGCACTGAGAGGAAAAAACATCATCTCTTATGGTCGGCGTAAGTTGCATTTTGCAGTTCTGGTTGATGAAACCATGGTGAACAGATCACTTACACAGCCCTCATTGTGACCCTTAACTCTCTCTACACAGCCACATATGCTACACCTCTCTCTCTCTCTCTCTCTCTCCATTAGATCTTTTCCTCTCCACACTCAGAAGCTGTGATTAAATGCTATAATTATGCAATTTGACCCTCACACACCATGTCTGTATGACTTTTTTCTCACCCATAGTTTGATTGACAGGCAGAGAAGTTCTCTCAGTAGTGCAGATTCTACACTTTGAATTAATGTCACATTTTGTAATTAGAAGATGAAATATTCTTTCCTTTTGACTGAAAAATGAAAAAAAATCCATTTTTATATAAACTGAAATATCTGACATCTTGTTTACACAGTTAGCACAGTTAGCACTCCTCCAGTATGTAATTACCAATCATTTGAATCACGTCTATCTAAATTTAGTCTGTGACAATAACTGGACCATTACATAAAACCAGCCCATAATAATCAAACCACATAGAATCCATGGAAAAATACCAAATGGGAGACTTTTACTGACTAATGACAGAGATGGGAAATACCCCTTGAGTACTTTCAGTCCATATTATTTTCAAAGATTTGTGTTTTACCCAAGAATGACTGAAATCAATATTTTTACTTCTTTCATTTGAATTCTGGACCTTCAAAGGATTCAGTATAAATGTGCAGGGCCAGGAGATTATTCTAATTTTTCCTCAATGTATTGTTCCTATTATGATATATTACACTACTTACTAGGATTAGTTAAACTGCTCATTTTTCTGTGAGCAGTGCCGTTGTTTAGATGCCACATCACACACCCATGCTCACACGAGGCAATTCCTAACTTGGCCATCCAGGAGCAGAACTGGTCAGGAAACACTGGTCTAAAGACCTTTCATCCTAAAGGTTCTTAAACTGCTAACTTACATTATGAAGTGAAGTTAAAGTGACTATTTGTCATTGAGAACACACTCAAACACCACAATTAAATGTGACCTCAGTATTTAACCCATCACATGTGCACACATGGAGCAGTGGGCAGCTATCAGCAGTACCTGGGGAGCAGTGTACCTAGCTCAAGGGTACCGGTGCCTGAGCCGGGACTTGAACCTGCGACCTTTAGGTCCCAAAGGGCAATGTCCTAACCACTAGGCCACCACTGCCCAAAGTGTGAAGGTTCTTAATGGTTCTTTAAACTATTAGACGGTCCTTCACACTCACATCTGATTTACAACAATGGTTCTGGGAACTAAATGACTCTTTGGCATCACTCTAAGAAATTTTTGGGCTTTTTTCATTCGTTAATATGTTTGCTTGCTCCGATATCTTTTTTTTCTCTTTTTTTAAAAATTCCATTAAGATTCGCATAAGCATTTGTTTTTTGTGAGTTTTCTCAAGCCACATGTCTTAAATGGAATAAACAAAGAAATAGAATAAGGCACTGTTAGAAACAACATTTTTAAAATTACATATGATATACATCGGTACTTTAAGATGCATGGAAACATATTTATCAGCCTCATCACTTTCCATTTTTACGCCCATCCTCCCCACCCCCAGCATATACCAAAGATCGGTGTAGTCCCTTTTTTTAATCCCATGCTTCCCTTTATCTTTCTGAGAATCATCTCGTTTTAACCTCCACTCTCGTTCAGATAATTCCGTTCTCTATTTTTAGCTGTTTCCGAGTCCTGCTCTCTGGTTCGTATTATTAGGCCCAGCCTGGCCTCTCCTCTCACTGGTTAATGAGTTTAAAGCCTGCTAATGAAAAGTTTGATGTTCAGAGCAATTACAAACATTCAGTGCCTTTAATTGTACTGGTCTAATTAATGGTCTCTTCAGAGCAGGATTGCGTGTGCCCGCTTGTACAGACACCAGCATGCCCATCTCAAGGAGACCACACTTCTCTCAGATGTGAAATCTGCCTATAAATACTCGCTCACTCATTAATGCCAGCGCATACATGAAACAGTGTGAAGCACATATTATAAAGAGGCTCAATCAATTACAGCAGCAATGAAAAATAGCTCACTCAGAAGATTATGCAATAACCACTGCAGGGTTACTGGATTTTTTTACCTTGCTGAAAATAATTAGATTTAATATTTTATATGTAGTCCATATTTAGGGAGTTTTTCCTTGCTTCTGTTACCCTTTGGCTTATATTTATATGTGATCATGATAACCTCTGTGTTTTGACACCTTTCTAACACAGCCAACATGAACTTTAACAGTTTGTGCTGGGACAGCTCTTCTGTAGGACTATATGGTCTAGTTGCCACTCCACATGCACATCAGTGAGGATTAAGTGCTCACTGGGCAGTGGTGGCCTAGTGGTTAGGACACTGCCTTTGGGACTTGAAGATCGCAGGTTCGAGTCCCGGCCCAGGCACTACTGAGGTACCCTTGAGCAAGGTACCTTCCCACTACACTACTCCCTGGGGGCTGCTGGTAGCTGCCTGCTGCTCCACGTGTGCACGTGTGATGGGTTAAATGCAGATGTCAGGTTTCGTTGTGGTGCTTGATTGAATGTGTTCACAATGACAGTCACTTTCACTTCACTTGTCCTTCCTTGGATCACTTTCAGTGAGGACTAACCGCTGAACAGCACAAACAACCCACTAGACCTGCCGTTTTAAAGATGCTCGGCCTCAGTTGTCTAGCCATCACAGTGAGGCTATAATGGCCAATAAGTGAGAATGGCTCTTTACACTTGCCCATATAAGTAACATTATACTATATAAGTAAGAGTGACATCTCTATATTGCATTATACACACACACACACACACACACACACAAAGTAATGCATCTAAAGGATCAAAATTTTAAAATTATAGTAATGTGCATAAAAGTTTTTTTGGCATTAACACTCGTTTACTGTTTTCTTGTTTTTTGACCCCGCTAACAATGCCAGCTGAGTGAGTGAGATAGAGAGAGAGATAGAGAGAGAGAGAGAGAGAGAGAGAGAGAGAGAGAGAGAGAGAGAGAGAGAGAGAGAGGGATTATACTCCTCCATCCGTTTGGGTCGTTATCACACTGCATGGTGCAGTGGGAAGCTCTCTACCGTCTCGCTGACATTTTAACTCCGCTTCAGCACCACACGCAATTAAAGAAACAAAGGGCACATCTCTGATTCACCCACTCCCACATACACACACACACACACACACCCACACACACATCAGCCTGTCATTTTCCACATCCCACTGTACCTTCATATGAAGAAAAAAAATGTTTCACTGATGATTTTATCCAAAGCAGCTTACATTAGCTGACTCCCCTCTGGGCTAGCTTGGCATTAAGGGCACAATAGCAACAACTTTCAGCTGAGATTTAACCCTTGACCCCCTGAATTACAGCCAAGTTCTCAGGCTGTGGAGTGACTAATCACTCATAATGGAGTGAATACCGTATTATACACATGATTTAGTAATTGTTATCATTTTGCAACAATATTTATATGTAATTATGTATTTACTGGAATAGCTAGTCTCATTTTTTTACTCACAATACTACAAACATACTACAATGTCACAAAATGACAATGTGGCAAAACTGTAAAGGGTGTTTTCTTTCTGCAAAGTAAGACTGTACACACACCAGTCACTTGTAAAATCTGCACTTTCAACAACTCTTCCCCTTGAGGGAAATAATTCACACAAAGCCGAACCATGCTTTCATCATCATTAGTGCGAAGTGCAACATGTAAACTGCAGGTTGATTATTCAGGTAATAATTTTAAGACTGCTATTCCGTAACTACCATGAATTATTCAGCAATTGCTATGAAATTAACATGTAAATTGTGTAATTATGAGAAACTGAACTTAGTTTAATGGATGAGACAGAGCTAATGGAAAAGAAGCTCATTTTTTTTCCCTGAGACTGACGCTGCCACTGAGATGGATCATTATCTGCTTTCTAGGGCACCATAACGTATGTTTTCCCTTTTTTGTTTGTATCATAAAATTTAATCTCACAGTGACGTCGGGGGCAGTACAGCTTAAAACAATGTGCTCATGGTTCTTAGGCAAAAGTGCAGATTAATTACACCACATCAGTTAAACATATATTAAATGTGCCAGAAGTCTCTTGTTAGAAAGCAATGGACATGTGATAGAAAAACAATTCAGAGACAATTGTTCATTTTATAGATTTAAAAAACAGAGGAATACAAGTTCACAGCTTCGGGCCAGTGCGAGGGAGCTCACCATGGCTAAAGTAGAAGAAAAAATGGATTAAAAGAAACAAAAACTGAACTGACTGAAATAATTGTAATCAACTGACAACCTTTTTGCCAGATCGTTTATCATTATTTCCTTTATTACAATGTAACATAAATGATATACACACACCAATCAGCCATAACATTAACACCACTGACAGATAACATGAATAACATACACTATCTAGTTCTTTCTTTACAGTTTCACCTGTCAGGAGATTGGAATTTATTAGGTAGTAAGTGAACAGTCAGTTCTTGAAGTTGATGTGCTGGAAGCAGGAAAAATGTGGCTGTATGGATCTGAGCCACTTTGAAATGGTCCTTATTGTAACGGCTAGATGACAGAGCCAGTGCAAAAGTGCAGGTCTTTTGGAGTGTTCCAGGTGTGCAGTAGTTAGTACCTATCAAAAGTGATCCAAGGAAGGACAAGTGGTAGATCAAAGACAGGGTCATGGGCACCCAAGGTTCACTTATGCATGTGGGAAGAGGAGGCTAACCTGCCTGGTCCGATCCCACAGAAGAGCTACTGGGGTTTAAAAAATAAATGCTGACTCTTATAGAAAGAGGAAGTTTATTCAACTTTTTGCCTCTCCCTCTATGCAAATGGCAGTGAAAAAGAAGATTCACAGACTTGGTGGTGAGTTCATGCGACTGGTAAAGGTGCAGGTGCAGATAAAGTGTCAAAATTCATTTGATTCATACATTTTAAGCACTACAGACTGTAATAATAATGAGGGTGTCTCCAGCTGGTGTTGGCTGTGTGTGGTGGGTTAGTTCTCTCAGAGTGGGGAGCAGCCTTGTTTGGAGAGGTCTGTGAGTGGGCCCGGGCCCAGTCGCGTTTGGTGGGAGCAGAGCGGGGCCACATGGCAGACCTCTGTAAGGCTGTGGTCTCAGTTCAACACAGACGCTCTCCCCACTCACGACATTAGTCCAGCACCTGCTGCAGATTAACTCTGAATGTGTGACATATTCCACAGAGATTATCCAGCTCCGCTGGGAGTCAGGCTGCATACTTATCAGATGGGAATGGCACCGAACAGACAACTGCATGCATGTATGGGGGGTGTGCCCGTAGTAAACCCCAGTTTGTTAAGACTAAATGTTGACCTGATCATGGGCATGCATTAATATGCATATACACACAGGTGTATATGTGAATAGGCAATTTAGATTTAGAAAAAGTTACCCAGAATGCTTTGATGCAAAATGCTCTTTGTACCGACTTACATTGATGTTTTATGACAATTTTGAGGTTTTGTGTTATATCTGCTACACATTTGTGTGTTTGTGTGTATGTGTGTAATGGATATAAATTTGAGTAAATAAGTTTCCCTACATTGAATTAACTCACAACAAAACAAGTGTTTACAGCACAGTGATACAATTATGCAATTTAAAAACTTTGGTTTAATTCTCCTTTAAGATTAAACTGTTTTTATGCTTTTACATGCACTGTCACAAATATCCACGCGTAAACTGTTTTCATCAATGTTCTTAAATTCAGATTTATTTGAGCAAGGTACTGTCCCACTACACTGCTCCCCGGACGCTGTTCATAGCTGCCCACTGCTCCACGTGTGCACATGTGATGGGTTAAATGCAGAGGTCACATTTTGTTGTGGTACTCACAATGACAAATAATAAATTCTAAATTTGTTTAGGCTAGAATCCTTAGATTTTTGCTCCTCTTTTCAAAGAGATTCTCAAAAATGAAAAAAAAAAGATGTATTATATTACATATTATAACTTGCATTGTTATTCAGAATACAGTCAGAAACAAAAGCTTGAAGAATAGTCGTCAAATGACGTTTGGTTGATTTTCTAGGTAAAAGAAAGCTAACATAAGTACCAGTCTACCAGTATATTTCAGTGCGCAGTTTCTATTTATTTCTATTTATAATTACACATTATATATTGTAAAAAACATATAACTGTATCAGCCAGTAAAATTAAGGTTTACAAATGTATGGGTATCGCACATGCATCTAACATTGAAAATCCCAATGGTCTCATGTTTCTTTGGCCACTTTCTAACAAAGCTTATTTTGTAATTTAGATCATTTTTACCATTTTTAGCAGACTTACTCTTTGAGCAGTTTACTCTTTAGTATTTCATATTATTGCCAACAGAGATTTGTATTAAACGCTTTCAAAGATCCTGGCATCTCTAAATGCAATACAATGGCAGAGTGCGGCCAGACTAAATTTCTAAATGCATGGTTACGCAGCTATGCATCGGTGGACTTCACATATTCCCATCCCCTTACCACTGTTTTACCGCAACTATTCTCATTACAAAATATTTAGCAACTAAAAATCTAATGCAAAAGACATGCAATCTTTCCAACATCTTTCTGTGTAGAGTGCCCCTTTACAGGCAGGGAATCTGAACTGCCTTTTAGTCCAGGGCTTTTAAGCAATGGCACAGAGAAACACAAGCAGAACACACATCGGAGTGCATCTCATTAGGCTTGGATCACAGCCTCAGGTGAAAGGCTTCCAGGGATGTCAATCGATAGCTGAGTGAAGCCAGAGGGTTAAAGAAGAAGTCTGTAAACACTATACAGTTGTATAAAGGGAAACCCTTTCTGAACAAGTACAGAACTTACAGTCTTTATAATTCTTATCCTTTAGGACAGCCTTGTCAACTTTGCTGTTTAACCTGCTTTGAGGCAAAACGTGAGCACTAAAACAGGAAAAGAAAAAGCACATTTTATTTGCTATTTTATATTTTTCGAATATATGTTAAACTCAATAAATAAAGCTGTGCACTAATTTACAGAAAAATGCCATGGAGAGCATGGGTGCTCATATCTGGCTCTGAAAGGTCAACGTCCAGCAGAGTTTGGTCATTTTTCTGCTCAAACACAACTGGTTCAACTTCATTGCAGGTTTAGTGAGTTTGTTTGAGGAAGGGAACTACCAAACTGTGCTGGGCACTGGCTGTCCAGGACCAGAGTTAAACACCCCTTCACACAACATGTTGAGCTTAAGACTTTTGCATTGGGCTGTGCATAGTGAAGTGAAAGTGACTATTTGTCATTGTGAACACACTCAAGCACCACAACGAAATGCAACCTCTGCATTTAACCCATCACACGCGGAGCAGCGGGCAGCTACCAACAGCGCCCGGGGAGCAGTGTAGTGGGACAGTACCTAGCTCACGCGTACCTCAGTAGTGCCCGGCCCGGGACTCAAACCTGCAACCTTCAGGTCTCAAAGGCAGCGTCCTAACCACTAGGCCAACACTGCCCATTAAACAAAATTACATTAACACACTTTTAGTTCCCATTCTTACAAAAAAAGACAAAAATGTTGCAACATCAATGATATTTTTTTTTCTTTCACAAAACCAGATTATATGCAAACAACACATTTAAATACAAATAAAATATGAACTCTTCTACCTTTATTCTGGCACTGATAAGAAGTTCAGAATTCCCACTATCAGGGGCATCTAAGAATATGTGCACAGTCCCCAGCAACAACAAAGCCTTTAGTAACCTACCATAATAGACCTAGCTGTATCTGGGTGGATAGGTTGACCTTCTCTCTCCCCCATCACTCAGCATGAAGTCAGCCAGCCTGTATGTGTTCACTGATGTAGCAGAAATGGCAGCTAGTTCGATTAGCAGCCTCCTCCTAGTGTATTAAGTTAAAGCTGTATTTCACATGTCTCAGAGCAGGCACCTGATAGCCCTTCCCTTACCAATCCCACCTGATAGCCTTGTATGATAGAGGAAGAGCAAGCTAGTGGGTGGGATTTGTAAGTAAAAAGGCTATCAAGTGCTTGTTATAGGACACATGAAACACATCTTCAGTTCAATAAGCTTGGAGGAAGCTGTTAACAGCACTAGCTGAAAAGTCTGCTACATCAGTGTACATTGGCATGATGCTAGCCAGTTCCACGTGTCTTAAAGCAAGCATTTGATAGCCTTTCCCTTACAACCTGGTAACCTAGTGAGACCAAGCTAGTGGGTGCAGGTGGACTAACCTGGGGGAAAAACTGAACTTAATTAAATTAATGAATAAAAAAATCTCAATTTGAGCAAAATTACTTTAATCAGACATTGTTTGGGCTTGAAAAGAAAGCTTTTCGCACTGCTGACGCATGTACAGCACTGAGTGGACAGTGTGTCATCACCCATCAGGGCAGGAGGAACGCAAATGACATCAGTTTCAGAGGCCAGCGAGGTCACAGCCCTTCATGAGGTGATGCATGATTCAGAGCGATCTCCAGATATTCAGATAATAAGTAGAGCAGTTAGTGCCCTTTTCTAAGCACGCTGGGACACTAGGCAGTGCTAACGAAGAAAGGGGTGGGGAAGAAAGGGGGGGAATCAGCCTTAGAACATACGCTCACACACCCCCACGCACACAAAATGCCATGAAATGCCAAGGCAGTCATTTTTCACACTTGTGTATGCAAGGCCAACTCCACTATTCAATTAGCCCATGCTGTGATAGGCGTAATGAAGCAGCACAGTGCCCGGGCTTGTCCTTTACCGCTGCGTCCTCTGCACAAAGCGCCCTGCGAGGGCCACAGACACTGTGATTAAACGACCAGATCAGTGTCAGCAGGAGCCCAACTCTGAAGCCCTTCATTTGTTTTGTTTAAAGCTGTCTGATGGGTGGTAGCCGGATTACAGATTGAAGTAAATTGACTTTATCCCCTTCTTTGTTCTCCTAAAACAAAGCGGTTACTGTAATATTCATGAACAGAAGGGTCTCTTTAGGGAGAGAAGCAGCAATATTAGATAAGAAATGTGTTTTGAAAAATCAGGCTCTGACGGATTAAACTAAGGATCATCTCAATTCGGACGAGGAGCAGAGGGGGTGGAAAAACTGTCATTTAAATTGAGGGGAAGGCAGTTGTTAATCTATTAGAATTAGTCTGATTTTACAATTAGTGTTAATCTGATCATCTGCATCGAGAGCCATAAGCTACACATATTCAGGGCCTAGAATTCCAAGAAAGCACAGCGCAATATGTGATTACAACATGTGCTCACAGTGCATTTGGAGGGAATTCACTAAACCTGCAGGTAATAACGCAAGCTATGTCTGTGGGTGGCAGAACTGACAAACTGAGTTCTTTCTGGGCCACAGCTCTGCAGAGATGAGTATTTTCCCTCCTCTAGCAATCAAAATTACATTTGCAATGACTTGTTAACTAGCTGATGAGCTGATCAAGTGAAATAAGCTAAAATGCAGAGCTAGTATGGGTTCACCCCTTGTTTAAAAGATAAAATGAAACTATGAAGTCGCCAATGAGCTCAGGACAAAACAGAAAATGCAAGTTCAGTGACAAAAAGATAGTGGTGTTAAGTAATAGGGTTTTAGAGAGAATTTGGGAAACAATAATACAATCATTACCAAGAGATTCATTAGGCAAACTCCAGACCCATTCTGAGAGCTGAGATAGTATTATTCAATTAGTAAATACGCAATTCTATAGGCATGTTTTCATACCCTGTAGCTGCATCTAGTCATTATAATAAGTTTTTCAGAAAATGTGGCTTCATGACTATCTTACTTATTTTCACCTGGTTTAAAGTATGAGAGAAAGTTCCACAATAACTGGGTTCTGTTAGTTGCCTGACTTTACATAGTCAGAGCCTCTTCCAACATCTCCACACATTTTTGTGTAATCATGCCTTAAATAGACACATGTGATGGCCTGAAGCATCTGGTGTTGTTTCCATGTACATTGCTCATGTGGTATTTCCTTATCCAGGTTAACTTTCTAATCAGCCTAACTCTGCCCCTTATCATCAGTTTCACCTGTCTGAACTTTGTAACCCTTTTTTATTCACTGGTCCCAGGTATTTCTTGTTCCTGGACACGTTTCTATAAACATTTTCCATCTTTCCTTGTGATGCATTGCTGCTTGAATCTCAATTTTGTTTATTTTTAATAAAGATCTCTCTGCCAAAGAGGAACAATTTGATTCTCTATAGCTGTGCGATTGATTCACATTTTTGGATTTTGTACACATCTCTATGTGTAGTGAGCTAACTTAAAAGAAAATGACAAACTCTAAGGACTAGTTTGACAACCACTCCTCTACAAAACACTTCAATAGACAGTTCTTGTAAATGGGATGTAAGTGTGAAGAACCTTTTTTAAAGTTTAAACAAGCACTGTAAATTGTAAAGTTTCCAGAAACAACCCGTAACCTGGTGTAGAGCAGGTGTAACCAGGTTCTTCTGCACAGTTTGGTGATTTCCCAGTTCAGACAGACCTGGTTCAACTCACCTGTTAAATAACCTGTTAATCACCTGGAGCTACCAAACTGTGCTGGACACCAGCCCTCCAGGACTGACATTTGGTCCCCCATTGTATAGCTTTTATGTCAAAGTTTTTGAAATATGTTTAAGGTTCTCAAGATTTGCAAATATGTTTAAAATATGTGTCTTTAGACAACTAAAAGTGATATATTGTATGGAATCATTTTGTAGAACAACCTGCCCCACTGCACCCCACCACCAGTTCACTGACTCTGGCCCTGTTTACAGTTGACATTTCAAGTGATCTGATAATAAGTGGACAGGGATACATACAAACATTTTCACCTGGCATTACCATGTGTCTTGAATGGAAATTTAATGAGCGGACAGAGGCTATTGCAAAAATTATCTACGCTGGTGTGGTGTATATGGTGCGAGTCCTTGTTTGTGTTGGGTCAAAATGGTTTAATTCGAAATGAATTGGAAATTAATGAGAAGTTACAGCTCCTTTGATTAAGGAGCAGCTGATTAAGGTGGTCCTTCAATGCAGTCAGAGACATTTAATATCCACATTACAATATGTCCCTGACCACCTCAGAAGGTGGAGTGAGTAATGGGACCTATGATGAGACCACACAAGACATATGTTAATTCCAGGTAATTCCAGGTAAAAATAAGATCCTAAATTAACTTTGATTCAGACCGAATATGCGATCATTGGCATCCTCAGTCGCTTCTATTTTCCAGTGCATTCATTCTGTTCTAAGGCTCATACCTGCTTTGAACATAATATGCATGTTTATTCTTCTTGTCAGAAGAAGAACTTGCCACCTAGCACAAAAAACTTTTCTGACCCTCAGCATGTTTGCGGATAAGAGTTCTGGGAATGAGTGTAGGCTGCAAAAAAAAGAGCTGGAAAAGATGAAAGAAATATAAAGGAGTGAGATGATAAGTAAGAAGGATTGGAAAGTGAGAGGAATAAGTGATCTACACCACAGGCATATCAAGAAGCACCTTTCCCTCGCTGCTGGATTTGTCTCACAACAGACAAAAATGGCAACACGAGGCCAGGTTATATTGAGAGAGGCAGAGGAAGCTAAATGGAGGGCAGCTACTGAGGAGCACCCTCAAGCTCCAGAACTTGGCAGCAGTGACTTAGCAGAGGAGTTAAGTCTGAGGATAAATCTTGGGATGACACAAATCAGCTCGTGTCCCAGGGACTTTAGCACGCTACCTATAAAAACTCAGAAACACATCAAGCTGAAAATAAAGCTTGCCCATGTGTCACACTGACCTATATAGCTAATGCCGGTCCTGCACACAGGGCTAGACCACAAGGGCTGTAATGTCGACGTGACCCACTCGTGCCTGGATGCTCCTGAATCACCATTCCTCACAAGGCTCACCTTAAAGTTAATGGAAAGTCTTCGGTCAAGCCCAGTGACTCAGAAACATGCCCCTTCTTTTGCTACGTCCAAGCTTGGTCTTCTGAGAAAATGGCTTAACTTCTGGACCACTGCACTTTGAAGGGCAGAAGGTATGGCCAACATTGTCATTGGCCCCTCACCTTTGCTTTCCTGGTGCTAAGAAGTCTAATCTCCTTTAGAGAGATTAGCTTCCTTCCTCGTGCGCTGAGAACAACAGTGCCAGACAGGTTCGCATCGTGATCGACCTGTAGCACGTGTGACTGTTGCCGCGGCTCGATTAAATACCGTTCCTCATGCACAGAATGGAGATGAGGACACATACATTTCCAATAATGGCACTAGCGAGACAGAATGTTGCAGGACTGCCTAAAGTTGGACTTGACCAGGTCAAGCTGAGTTCCTTGATCTAGTCCAGGAGAACGGATCAGGAAGCAAGAACTTTAGAACAGTTCGTCCACTGCTTTACCTAGTATAGTTCCTGGCGAGATGGATTGTGCATTTTTGGAAAGAAATATCATGACCCTACAAATCCAAACAACAATACATCTTTCTCATAGATTACTCTGCCAAGTGATTCCCCAGTGTGGCATATTAGAGGCTCGGACGTTCATTCTCACCATACTTGGACAGGTGTAAGCGAATACAACACCAGACACAAGGATACATCTATCATGCATAAACAAGGGCTAATTCAAATGTCACTGCAAGAATTCCTGAGGGGAAGATGATCAGTGGATTTCACAACTCCCATGGCATCACTGGAACAAAGTAACCTGTGTGAAGATGTATTTATTTACCATGTCTCCATTTGTCTTGCCTCTTTCTCAGCTTGTTTTGTAATATCTGTGATACATGCTCAAAACATGCTCTCTCTGATATCTCGCTCCTTCTCTTTCAAGAACAGGTAAGAACTGAGTTTGTACTCACCACAAAGGCGTAACTCCAAACAGCCACAGTAAAGATGGTATGTGAGCCAGTAATCTCTCTCCGAGTTCCAACAGCTTCTGACACACTAACACTGTCCCCTATCCAGAGAGCCCCGCCCCCACACTTCCGCCGTCCACACACACTCCCACAGGAGGAGGTAGACCCTTATTTCCACGCCAGGTGCTTCGCAAGTCACTTCGGATTACATTTCCCCACAAAGGAAAATACAAAAGCTGAAAGGCAGAAACATGCCCTGCGCATGCAAGAGTGACTGTGACGGAAAGAAGAGGCTATGGATAAAAAGACAGTAAGAGCAAAGAGAGAGAGAGAGACAGAAAAGAGAGAGAGAAAGAGAGAAACAAATAAAAAGATAGTTAGATAGACAGACAGACAGACAGACAGATAAGTAAAGAAAGAGAGAGAGTGAGTGAGAGAGGGAGAGAGAGAATCAGAAAGATAGACAGACAGACAGACAGGTAAATAGAACGACAGACAGATAGACAGACAGATAGAGAAAGAGAGGGAGAAAGAGAGAGAGAGAAAAGCGCAATAAGGAATGTGAAAAAGCAAAGGGAGCGGTGGTCTCTGCACGGTTGTGAATTGAAATAATAGCACATGAGCGGGCTCTCGTAGCGAGATGGATTCTGCATTATCCCAATTCAGCTCATTTTAACCATAAGACGCTTAGGGATTAGTGTCTCGCTTTATTACAGAGAGAGGGTCATCTGGGGTGCCAACTCACAAAGCCAGAAACAAAAAAAACGGCGAGAGACTTTCCTCCCATTATGCGCTGTTCTTATTTCCTCTTGTTGTTGCTGTAACTGAGGCTGCTCTTCTTGCTGATCTCATACGCCTGAGACAGTCCAATGAGCAGGAGTCACTCTGTGTCATCCCCTTATTACTGTGCTCTCGTTTCCATATGCAGAGAAAAGTGTCCAGAGAGTTCAGGGAGGCCAACTCACACTGTGCCTCTCAATGCACAAACCTCAAAGCCATCAGTCTGTATGTCTGTCAGCACCCCCAGAGTTCATGGCTTTGTCTGAGCATATGAAACAACTCACAGTAATTGCAGTAAGTGATGCCACATCACATATCCATACAGTGGGGCTCAAGATTTGATGAACCTAAATAGAAGTTACAGCTGCACTTTTGAACAGATATCAAAGGGGCATTTTGGCTTGTTGTGTTACTGTCATATGCAGTGGGTTGGGCACAGTGAGATAAAATGTGGCAAAGGGTATGGCTCAGCAAATACACAGAATTCACAATTTTTTGTTTGTCCATTGATGGTCTCTCACCAAAATACTCAGAATACATTATACAAAACAGTGTCTTACAACCATCAAGAATGCCCCCCACAGTAAAAGTAAAAAAACAGTAAAAGAAATTCTCGCAGGCATCGGCATGATGGAGAGGCCAATAAATACAGATATGACATTTAGCTTCCTGTCACCAAGGCTAGCGATGTGGTTTCTATCCGCACTTGAAAGTTAAAGACAAAAAGACAGACAGATTTACAGATAGACAGACACTATAAAAAATAGACAGACAGACACTGACAGACAGACAGACAGACAGATAGATAGATTAGATAGATAGACAGATAGATAGATATATAGAGAGATGTTTGATATTTGTTAAGAGTCCTTATTTCTTAATGGTTGTCATAAGCTCCCGTAGCTTGTTAGCTACATCTGCATTAGAACTCTAAAACTAAAAAATCAAACTGCAGATACCAAACCTGTCTTGGCTGCTCAACCTTGGGCCACTCACAGCGTTATTTAAGCTCTATGTATTTGCATAGGCAGAATATATATGCCAGATGCAGCTTGTTCCCCTAACCCAGTGCTCTTGCAGACAGTGTGTAGTGAAAGCAGCTTAGCTGTGTATCTGGTGGGGGGTTTGTGAGCATACTGTGTCTCTGCAGGAGGGTGCCTGGGTGCAGAGTGCTGTCTGATGGGACTGAGGCAAGAGGGATTAGGAGCTGGATTACAGCAGCCATCCTGGACGGAGAAGCCCATTTAGGAGTGTGTCGATGCACCATCTACACACAAACATACATTCACATCCCTCACCCACCCTCACTACTGGACAGGTGGTCAGCTCCATTGAGCAACTCAGAATTCTGATAAAGATAGGGCTGCTATGGGCAAGGTCGAGCCACTGTTCACCCTGGGCAGGAAATTGCATGCTGAGGAGGGTCATGAGCGCGTGCATGGCGAAATAGGCCTGCAGTAAATTTAGGCCTGCAGAAGCTATGTGTATTAAAGTGATAGCTCAAAGAGAGAAACACAGTTTCCCCAACTCAAAATGCAATCTATCAGCCAAAACACAGTTGGTGTCTGAAGATTGCTGCTTCTGTGCTGTAGCTCTGGAGCTGGCCAAGTTATACCTATATGGGGTATATTGGCTATACTGAATATCAGTTGCAAGCAGATACAGGTACAAGCTTCAAATGTCTATGATACAAGATAAAAATGTTTGTGTACAGTTGTTACAAAACCAGTATTAGCTTCGTACTAATTTAACCCTACACACCATGTAAGGGCACTTAGAAATTATCATTATTAAAATAACGGCAAGAGATAAGTACAAGTTTCCTATGGAAAACAGAACTTGGGCAACACAAATAGAACAAATATTACATATTTCAGGTACAAAAAAGAAGTAATTTGAGCAAGGTGTTCAAACTTTTGCACACAACTGTATACAGTGGGGTCCAAGCATGTGAAAAGACTAGTGAAGATACTTTTATTTGGATTTTCTATATAATTTAATACGTTTTCATTTCAAATAGTCATCCCAATAATTTAAATAATCTTTGAAATACTTAGTACTTCATATATGTCTCCCATCTGCTTTAATGATAGTGTGCACCTGTATGGATTCAGCAGGTTTGTGAAAAAGCTTGAGATGAGCAGTTAAAATCCACACGGGAGTCGTTTGTACATGCACATCAGTGGGAGAACAGACGACAGCGTTGGCCCGATTATCAGGAGAAAGCAAATTTAATATGCAAGTTTGGTAGTACCACAGCCATCCATAACCACGAGTCCAACACAGCACAATTAGCCTCACTCTCTCTGGGTGGGTAGGATGGCCCCTCCCTCTCCCCATCACTAGGGGTAGCTAGCCAGCAAGGGTGTCTGTTAGCTGATATAACAGATTTGGCGGTCAGCACCCCATCTAAGTGCATTACACTGCCCAATGATGTGTTAGCAGCTGAAAAGCTGAGAAACCTGGAGAAATGTGTAAGCCTTCACCCCCTGTATTTTTGGTGGTATCATGGGATTGAGAGCTTTAATTAATGTGCAAAGATTGGGACAACTAAACCGGGCAGAAATTACAAGTTTCATGAAGAATTACTCTGATATAATTGTTTCAGCCAATGATCCAATGCATTTATTGACAGTTATGCTGTCATAGCGAGTCTTGTTTGTAACATTTGAACATCACTAACAATCTCTCTCTCTCTCTCTCTCTCTCTCTCTCTCTCTCTCTATCTCTCTCTCTCTCTCTCTCTCTCTCTCT